>PVIR01007077.1:0-62738 GCA_004026965.1 Petromus typicus
AAAAAAAAATAAAAAAATAAAAAAAAGAAAGAAAGAAAGAAAAGAGGACTTGGTGGGGAGCAAAAGAGACATTGCTATCTGTCTGCCTTGAGCGGGAGTCCACCATGGGCAGATTCCATCTTGGTCTTGTAAGTTTCGTTTCAGCTCTTGACTTTTCATCTTTTCTTTCATCTTCTGCTTCTCTCAATCGGGACATCCATCCTGCAAAGGACCACTGGCCTTGCACGTAAACTGTTTTGTGACTTGGTTGTGATCAGTGCACAGAATTTCCACAAAACCATCTCTTCAAAACAGTCTTATCTCGCACACAAATCCCCATCCAGCTCCCCACTCATGACCCTCCAATTTCCTTCCCAATTTTCCTTGAGCAGTTTTTATTTTCCTTATTATTTTACTTTAACCACTCAGATAAAGGTCATTGGAAAGAAGATAATATAGAAAATAATCGTAATTTTTTAACCTATCTTTTTGGAACTTTTAGTAGAATTGAAGACAAAATCCAAAGCATTGTACTGAGTACTGTAAATGAACTATCTCCTTGCCACTCAGCTTTTGCTCTATATCTCATTTCTCTGAAAAACAAGGTGAATTATCTTTCAAAAGCATAAATCAGACAGCAATGCTCAGTTGCTATGTAAGCATTCCACAGCTTGATCATTAGAAATTAGCCCCAAATCCCAAATCTGTCTAATTTCAGATTGCTTCTTGTTCATCTGCAGTGTTTTCAATTGATTATTTTTAAAAATATGATGAAAAAGTAAGATAAATCTACAAAAATTCCAGATTCTTCTGTAGGCCATGCCATGGCCCTGACTCTGGGGTGCACAGGGCCACAGAGAGTCTACAAAACAAACAGCTGCCACCCTGGCCCTGCAAGAATGAGTGTGTGTGTGTGTGAGACTTACTGAGGCTCACAGCAAAACACCCCAGCAGAAAGGATGGGGCTTCACTGTAAATGGATGGATTTGGAGTTATATTTTTAGATGTCGCCATAAATATTCTAATAGGTAGCTTTCAAACATTTTACAAAGCAAATTCTTAGTAATTATGGGTAAAAGTGACATCATTACCCTCATCAGAAATAAGAAAACACCAATATCTTAATTGAAGGGTAGGATGAAATATTTTTGAGTGTAAATATTATTTTATTCTGAGTAAATTACCTAACATGGGAATTTTTTTCCTAAATGAATTACGTGAGATCTGTCATGGTGTTCACTCAGCATAAAATGTCCTAGAATAGTCTGCTTTCCCTTCCTGACATTTGTGAACTTTCTGCTTCCCCTCTCTCAGACATACCACTCTCAGAAAAGCAATTTGAACACTGATGTTCTAAAACTGGCTAGTTTAACAATTCAAAGAAATTCCCTGGCTTTGTTGTTTTGCAGCCAATAACTAGAAATTAAAGGTAAATATAGAAGTTGTCTTGGGATACAAATGCCTTCTGTTGTGAAGTAATTTGCAATTTGCAAAATGCATTCAGTGTATAACTTAATATTCTTAGAACTCTGATAAGATAAACCTGTTATTTGACTTGGAATCTAAATAAGCATACAAAGGCTACATAAAGACACTAAAAAAAACTCATTGTAATTTTGTGAGATTTGTTAACTATGTGCGTGTTCTGAACAAAGGGATACACATTTGTCAAGTGAGATTTGAAAACTGCCTGGAGATAGTAAGAATGAGTAAAGGGATTTATTAGCAAGAATATGTCCCAAAATACAAAGGAGGAAGATTGAAACCTTTTCTTTAGACTTTCATAAAGAGATTTCTGGTATATCTTCCACTGCAAACAGGCATTGACAAATGTGTTTCTTGTGCTTCAAAATATGTGCAAGGATGTAACAGATGAACTCTAAGATATAACCTTTAACTGTCTTATCCATTTGGCAATTTTTAAAACAATAATAACTTGCTTTTAAAGTGTGATTTTTAAGAAGAAAATATGTTCATGATAAAAGTTTATTGGAACTAAAAAAAAATGACATTTACCTAGGAAATGACCTGAATTAATAATAATATGATGGAATCGAGACTTCCAGTTGAAATAAATGTCAAATGATTAGCAAGACAACCCCAGATCTCTATTCGAATAAAAAGATGTATTTTATTAGGATGTAGTTGTAACCCCAAGTCTAATGTAATTCAAAGTTAAGTGTCAGAGAACAAATGTCACTGCTCGTTAAGGCTATAAACAGCTCTTCACATGCCAAGAGTCTACATGGTGGGCATTGGTATATAGTTCTTGTACATGTGGTTTTTGTGAATTCAATATCAACTTTACTATTACATTTGAATTTCAGAACAAAGGTATTCTGACAGAAATTCTGATACCTAAAATACACAAAAAAGTGAGGAAACAAATTTTATGTATATGGGGGGGTGGTAGGGTGGGTAGGGATATGGGAAAAAATGAGAATGAAGTTGTGTCTTATACTGGTACAAATCCCCATTATGGAGTGCAATCATGATGTGTATATTTAATGTACCAATAAAGATTAAAAAAAACAACAACAACAACAACAAAAACACAACTAAATGTGACTTTTCCAAATGCCTTGAAATCCTTCTGTCTCCTTGGGCTACCATTTCCCATCCTTTATTTTTAAGAAGAGTTTGGGACTTCCTCTGCAGATGATGGGCCATACCACTCCCACCGCAGCTGACACCTCTTCTGTGCCCCCAGTCATGACTGACCTTCATTCATCCCTTGCTCTGTCTCAAGTGGTTTTGAAGCCTCCCTGCCTCCCTCCTCCCCTCACCCCACTCCTCCCTGTTCCCTTCCACCCTTCCTTCCTCTTTCTTTTCTCTTTTTTTATGCTCTGTGGACTCAATCATGGAATATTCCTTTATGTACATTTCTCAAATAGTATATACACAAGGATGTTTGTGGGTGAGGTACACACATAACAAGAGCACTATCCCTTTGTCGATCTCCAAGTGTACAATATATTGCCATTGACCACTGGCTCAGTGTTTTGCCTCCCCAGTTTTCTGGGAGAATTTTGCTAAATCTTGGTAGAATGATGGAGAGGTAGGGAGAGTACTTTTTAGCACAGAAAGCAGCTTGGTAAATTGGCTGAAAACACGCCTACTGCTGAGCTGAACTACCCATGATGTCTGTAGCCTCAGGTCCCCAAGCAATGCCAGTCCCTGTACGAATGGCCTCTTGACCCCACTCCTGCATTAGGGAGGGAAATCCAGACTTCTTCCATCAGTCTTAACAGAGTTCTGCCTTGTCCGATGCCCGGGGTCTGTGTTATTAAGTTTTCCTAATTAAACACAGCTCATACAGTTTGTGCTGTGAAGAGGGCAGAGCACACCCCAAAAAAGGCCATCGCCCACCTTAAATCAACAATCTATTTTCTACCGCTACATGTACAGACATCTCTTTTGTCACTATGTTTACGAGATAAAAACTAGTTCAAATGGAAGATCAACCACAAATGTGTCTGTAAAAGATGCACTGTGTTCTGAGAGAAAAGACTATTTGTTTTCAGAACGTAGGATTCATCTGTTTCCTCAGGTCACACGGCCACCAGAGCCCAACCAGCCAAAAAAGTTACATGTTTTTGACTAATCTAGGGGTCTAGCTATGCCGTGTTCTGCCTCTGCCTCCCTCCTCCGAGTGGCAGTTAGACACAGAAGAGCTTTTCAGTGCTGCTCTGTTTGAAATTGTGTTGCATTTTTTGTTAGTAACCTCAGTTAAAATTTGAACTTACTTGTTTATTTCTTCCTATTTATCATGCCCGGGTGTATAACGAGCTCCAGCTCTGGAATCTGGCAGAAGTTTCCAGAACAACCCTGGGGAGTAACAGTCCAGGGCGACGCTCTCAGATTAGGAGCCTGTGGGATGTCTGGTTGGTCTTGAATTGAGGTGTGCTCTCTGAGTCACTCTATTCCATCTTGAGTCCCCTGGGGAAACAGCAACAGGATCTGAAGATGGAAAACCCATTTGAGTAGATACACATGCGGGTATAACTAGAGATATAGCCATTGGTGTCAGCGACATGCTACTCTATGAGCCTAATTCTTGTTTTGAAAACCTTGAATAAGCACTAACAAAATAAAATGAAAAAGGAAAAACTTACTTTGAGGACACGATAACTGTAAAAGAAAAGATAAAGATCTGTACACAGCTTCCACATTCTCTCTGATAATTTCCTGTTGCTGTGTTAAGTTTCAGCTTAGTACTTTGGTCACTAAACTCCCTGCCTCCTTGAGTTCACTGAGACTGAAGTTGTTTTATTCAGTTGTATGTAATGGATTGCAATGTGCTGGTCAACAAATTCTCCGTGGGCATTAAAGTGAATAAGTTTTAGTAAAATAATATTCTTAAAGAAAACACATTATTTTGCAACTACAACAAGTGAAGTGAGTGAATGTGGTCCTTCGATTCTGGTTTCAATTTTGGTTCTCACCAGATCATTTCAATATTAAGAAATTGATATAAGCTATCTAGTCTCTAAGTTCTTCTGAACGGAAAGGGGAGCAATGCTTGTTGAATGTGTCTTATAAGCAAAATGATTACATTGAATCTTAGAATTAGGTTTTTATCCTATCTCATTTTTCTGGAGCTTCTGGTTTTTTTTCACCTATCATGTTCACTTTCATATTTTTTTCCTGAAATCTTACCTATAGAGTTGTTTTTCTAAGGTCCATTTTATTTATATTCTCAGAAAACTGTAAGCTATTATATTATCCTTTATGGTATTTTTATGATACCTGGAAAATTGAAATCCCCTTTACTTATAATCAAAGTTAATAAAAGTGTTGTACTGATAAAATATTAGAATGTTTTGTTTAAAAGGCAATTAAGAACATGAGACAAGACTGAAAATTGTGAAAGTTGTAAAAATTACAAATATGTACACCTCCCTTTAAAAAGTAAAGCTTTCTGTATAACATTTATTTTTTATATCTTTGCTTAAAAGGATTACATAAAATATTCATTGGCTTTGTTCCATATATTACAGTATCACAGAAATATGAAAAGAACCCTTCCACATAAGAATGCATTTACTTTATTAAAAATTTTACAATAGCCTCTAACATTAATCAGTCATTAACTGAAATTAAAATCCAAAGTCTGATGTGGCACATGCTGTGAAATGATTCAAAATGTGCAGAATAAAAACAGTCTACAGGGCTGACTTTCCAAACTACTCTTCACACAGTTTTCTAAGTGAAATCATACAAAGAACAGCACTGAAGGATAAGATCAGACTTATTGAATCTTTCAGAGGCAGCAGCCGCGAGACACATGTGGCGGATTGTGGGGCCCCCGGACCCACAGCTGGGCAGAAACATCCCAGACCTCATGCCTGTCAGTGATGGTGGATCGGCCTGCACAATGATCAGGACGTCGGAATCAATGTTGTGTGACAAGACATAGCCAGAACTACATCTGAAGACGGGAACTTCACCTGGTGAAATATGTTTCTGAGGCTTCTGTCCTGAGCTCCTCTAGTCCACCAAACCCAAGACTTAATCTCAATGCCAAGGAGAGAGGAGCAGCACCGGGTGGAGGTGTGGCCTCAGAGGACAGTGAGGGCAGCGGATGGCTGGCAAAGGAGGAGTTAAACTCAGGTAAGATGGAAACCTCCAGATCGCATATAAATTCCCACATGTCTATGGCTAGCAGTGGTACGAAAGACTACAAGAAGAGTGCATAGAGTTTGTGAGCAAGCTCTATTAGGTTAGAAGGGCTTCGACTGAAACGGGTCAACTCTCTACTTTCCAAGTTTTAGAACTAAAAATGCGTCTGAAGAGCGGCCAGCTGATCCTGCACCTATTCCCCCTGTCCTTCCCACGGGACATTCAGTGCATGTTTTCCTCCCTTTCTTCTGTCCCCTGACTTGCCCCGGGGGGTCTCAAGTGGCTCTCTGTGGCGCAGCATGGCATGGCATGTCACTGACTCCCTTTCCAAGGGCTTCCTCCTCCTCCGGTGACTTTGTCCCTTCTGGGAAGCAATGGAGCTTTTGTCTGTGGGCAAGCAGCTTCTCCAGCACAAGGTTTCTGGGGGCTCTGAGACTTGAGGTCACCTGGGCAGTTTCCCAGCACAGGGGCACTGGTGAGCCTCCCTGTACCACCCAGAGTGCAGACAGATTCCCTTCCTTTCCTTTGGCCACTCTTGTCCTTGTACAATGGGTACTTTCTTCCCTGACAGAGTCTACATCTCGGACCGGGAGAGGGGTTGCTCTGCCAACTCGACCTCCGCCCAGACGCACCGGCTGTGCACTGACTCCTGTGCTGCTAGCCTGGCTGTCACACTCACTAGAAGCTTTTCTTCATGCTAGCCCCTCATACAGTAAACTTGAATTACTCAAATTACTGTGTGTTTTTACATTTCCTGGTTAGATTCAGACTACATCAATATTAAAGGACATAAGGTTACAAAGGCAAAATTCTGCTTTCCATTTAGTAGAACTGGACTTTCACAAGCATTGGTTGCTAGTATCCAGTACCCAAGAAAATATTTATCGGGCTCAGTTCTTTCTGACGGGAGACCTTATAAAACCTTCTTGCCCAGGAAATTTCAAGCACATAGAATGCTATTACTAATGTGATGATTTCGATGCCACAGATTAGCTTTCTGGGCTGCATTCATTTTATAACTTTTTGAATGCTTTGATCAACATATCCTCATTTTTTCCTACCCAAGACCTGAGGCTGAAAACCAACCTTTTTTCTGTTGTATGAATTCCACTTTTCAATTAAAATTTGGTAAATGAAATAAATTTTTGAATTAAAATTTTTAAATAAAAATGAAACTAACCGATGGTTCAGGAATCTTACTTCCATGAATATATTTAAAATGTATCAATTTTTAATATCCTCTTTCCTTTTTCCTAGGAGACTGCACTTACTTTCTGTTTAGAAGTAGTGTTAAAATTTTATAAGCAAATTTGGAAATTAAGTTCAGAAATTAAACTTTACAGATTTAACAAACTTTCTACATTATTTCTGGTACTGACAATCTGTTTCCTTGTAGCTTCTACAGGTAAAATTCTTTACATCAAAAGAAAATTAGAGATTAAATAAGCCAGATATTTCAGATTATGGCAAAATAGGGGTTAAATGACCTGTGAGTTGTTTCTCCAGTGTGAAATAAGACGCTCTCATATGCTGTGTTCATCATTCTAGGGTTTGCACCTCCTTAATGGTCTCGCCCAATGGTAAGATTTCTTCGTTATAGCACAAAACTTTCTGTTGTGGCCCCTAACTTGGTCAAACCAACCATAAAAGGAAGAATATAATAGATGGTAGTGGTGAAATGAGGCTTTAAAAATGAGCTCCCTAAAGTCTACCTCTAGTTTAGCTCCTCAGTGTACTAGTGAATGTTAATTTTCTGTGAGAATCAGTAACTCCTACGAGGTCATAGTACAAGAAGAGAGCTCCATACTGGACATGCCGTGTGGTGTGAATAGCACTTGCACTTAGGGACAGACACGCTTTCCCAGATCCTGGACAGCATTAGCCACTGTGAGGTCTGGCAGTAACTATCTCATTTGAAGGTTAGATTGTCGTCTTGTATTTCTTCTCCTGTGAAGAATTTAGGGGAAGAATGCGAAGGGATACGAGCACGGAAGAGAAAGCATGGGGGAAGTGGACACAGGTAGAGGGAGGAAAGGGGGTGTGTGAGTGGGGTTGGGGGCGATCGAAGGACGTTACATGCGTGGATATGTATGTAAGATGAGCCCCACCGGTCTGTGCCAGTAATGTGCTGATGGAAGGAAAGATCTGATGATTGTATTTGCTATGGTTGTGTACATTCTGCTGTGCCTTAAAAGGGCAGCGATTATTATGGCCGAGCACAGACTTCCTTCTTATCCAGTCTCTAATGTACAGTGGCTGCTTCCATAGTCACTATCTGATCACACTGGCAGCCGCCATCCGCGCACTTCGGATGACACTACCTGTGATGTGGTCAGCTTTCTCTCCCTGCACGAAGGCCACCCGTGGGGCCTCTCATAGTGCCCTTGTCCTTGCCTTGCGTTCTCATGGCTTCGTGGGTGTCTTGTTTCCTGCTGAGTCCACAGATGACACAGCGAGGCCAGGAACCTCCCAAGATGCTCAGTGGGGAGCAGAGGTCAGTCAGTGGCACACAGAGGCACAGCGTGTGGAGACTGAGAAGAGCTGGGGGTCGATGCCCCTGGTTCCTTCTAAAATGAACACTGGAGGAAGAAGTAGGCAGCAGTTCTGCCGTGTTCTCAGGGAAGTGGAGTGGTAGAGTGATCTTCCCATTTCTTACCGATGCAGTTGAACAGCTTGATCTTTGACCTTCTGACTGACTTTGCTGAAGATGAAGTGAGGCAGGGGCAATTGGCATGCCGCTCTAGAAGCTAAGCTGAGAATTGATTAGCTTCAAATATGTCAGCAGCTGTCATGTAGCAGCAATCTCAAGTCATTTCCAACCTAAGCTTGAACAAACCAGGGCAGAGGGGTGAAACTGCTCAAGAGCCCGTGGAGACATCAAATCACCATTACGTAAACATTTGGGGTCACTTGCTCGTTTCTGGAGTTTTAATTTAAAAGCATTTGGTCATGCTTGACTTTAGTTCATGGGTAATTTATATAAAGATTTGAGTTTCCCATTTTATCAGGTGTGTCATAGGCTCCAAATGTAAGCAGAAAGAAGAGGCTTTTGGAATGTAACTTAGTGTTTTGTGTAAACAAGATGGCATAGTGTTAAATGTGACTTTGAATAATGTCCAAGTATTTATTGCAAATGCTTAACACCTAGAAATCCTATTTTCTTTGTTGCCAACTTAGCACTGTCTGTCTCTTCCTGCAGAGGCCATGCCCTCTACTCAAAGCCCCTTTGCCTCCTGGTTCCCTGGGTTGAGGAGAGCCTTGGTTCCCAGGATGGGCACCAGCCAACGTGGCCCAGCCCTCACCCAGCCACCGGTCCTGTTCCATGTCCCCTCACCTTCTCCTTCCAGCCTCTTCATCTCCACGAGGCCCTGAGGCTGGCTGCTGTTTTTCTAAGGTCTTCAACGGTGCTGTCCCTCCACTGGGGTGTCCCCTCTCCCTTCTACCGAGCCACTGCCCAGTCCTCCCCGGGCTCAGAGTACGATCAGCACCCAGGTCCTTGCCCTTCCCTTGTCACGTGAGCTTCAGCCTCTGAGGGTCATTGACATTCTGCCCCACTGGAACCTAAGACCTGACCGCATCAGGGGCTTTAGCCTTAAGGACAGTGAGCAATGTATTTCTTGAGACCCAAAGCCACTTATGTAGAACATTGTTACAGTAGTGTCACAGTGACCCAGTGAGTAGCCTGAGACCTAATAGTTAAAAGGCCATGATTTTAGACCAAAGTCAACAACTTAATTTCCTTTGTATCACTCAGCTGTCTGGTCACTGTTATATACTGGCAATTCTATTTCCAACATTGAAAATAAAAGCACAGTAAGTTTGTGAATCAGAGCCAACAAAATTTATTTCGCCAGTAAAATTACTGTGTCTTCAACAGGAGTAAATAGGAAGAGAAAATGATGTCACAGTGAGACTCCCACCCCTTATTGCTGTGAAGATTAATAAGACTGCATTGAAATGGAGAACAGATTTTCTGAATCTTCAGCAGACTGCTGCGCACATGGTCATGGATTTACCTCACAGAATAGTAACAGGAGTTTGAAAAGCTGTGTGTGCGTGTGTGTGTGTGTGTGTGTGTGTGTGTGTGTGTGTGTGTGTGTATGTGTGCAGATGCATGTGTGGGTGTTATGTGAACATCATGGTTAGGTGCACGGAGTAAATTAAGAGACGAACATGGGGGGGGGGTGCTGGGGAGTTAGCTCGGTGGTTCCTGAGCCTGTCTTGCTAGCGCAAGGACCCCTGTTCGATCCTCAGTAACCATATACAATACTGGGCATGGACACTCATGCCCGGCAGCAACCAGCACCACATACCACAGTGCCAGGCATAGTGGCTCACCCCTGTAATCCGAGCACTCGAGAGGCAGAGGCAGGAGGATTGCTGTGATGTGAATTTGAGGCCTATTCATGACCAGCCTGAACTACAAGGTGAGACCTTGTCTCAGAAAAACTTAAAAAAAAAAAAAAAGAAAGAGAGAGATGAATGTGGAGTATCTGTATCATTTTTATTAAATGGATTGACAATATCACTTCCATGAGCCGATATGGAGGGAAGAGGTAGATTTGCTGGGGGTGTGGGGACAACTCTGCTGTGACACACAAAACATTTAGAAGTATAATTTGTCAGGAGAGAGTTTGGACACACAACAGGAAACGTGCACAGCCTGCTGGAAGGCTCTCCTCCGCGTCCCAACTGACACAGGGAAAATGCCGAGTCGTGGCCACCTCTGTGATACTTTTAAGTTTCTGCTCTGCACAGCGTGGTTGGGGCCTTGCTGCCCACAAACCTTTCAGAAGATGAAGAAAAATATTTTTGCATTTAAAGTTCCTTGGATACAGAATGACTTTTGATCTCTTTAGACACTGGCCTTAAAAAATCCAAATTATTTCAGATTTTGATAGATGAAAATTCAACACCATATTACTTATTTTTCCATGTGGTCTCTTTATGAAGAGAAGCCTTACTGAAGGTGAAATGCTTTGGTCAGAATCACCACTAATAAGCAGAGTAAGCGGTGGGTTGAGCACTCAGTGATCACCCCCTTCACCCGTGTCCGTTCTCCACGTGCTGCGCAGTGTCGTGCTGTGGCTGCTGCGAAGCCTGGATGCAGAGCTACCCCGAGGGCCTTGGGAGGACAGTCTGTCCACCTCGTGGGGCCCAGCGAGGTGACATGTCGTGTGTGGAACAGCCTCGTGTCACGGAGATGTGGCTTCAGAAGTTTGTGGGACCCAGGCTGGCACCAGTTTGTCTTGCTGCTGGCTCACGATGGGAGCGGCTTATTCCCAAACATGCACCCCACCGCAGTCACCAGCACCTTCCCAGGTACCGGGGAAGCCAGAATCCCAGAACGCTAAGCTTAACTGACCTTTTCTTTTTAAAAGTCAATTTTCTCAGGTATTTCATTGTAATAAAATGGTTTTTTTAAAAAATGTAACCATAATTCTTGGGGGTATTATGGGATTTCTAGAACCAACTGAGTAGAATTTGTCATCTTCACTGTTCTGCGATGACAGGCATCATGGTGGCCAATCGCTGTGCGTCGCTCCCTGCGCACGCGTACTTGTTCATCGGTTAGCCTGTCTCACCTGCGTGCTGCTCCTCTGCACTAGGTGCTGATGGATCATCATGCAGCTACGTGCAGCTCCGCTCTGTTCCTGACTTCTCTAAGCTAAATTCAGGCCTGAATTTATGTTACAATAAAGAAGTATAAGGACAACTTTGACTTTTCTTCTCACCACTCACCTTTCAGACCTTCACAGAAAGCTCGCCCCTGATTACAAAGAGAACTGGAAAGAATTTACCTTGGCAGCTCTTCCCACACTGCGCTGTGCCAAGGCAAGATCAAGAATGATGGTCCCTGTCTGCAACTGTACGTTCGCGGCCTGTTTCAGTTCTAACTATCTTCAAAGCAATTGAAATCGGATGGATATCTCAAGAGCAGTCTTTTTGAGAGAAGGCCTGAAATTCTGCATGTGCAGAAAATGGACTATGGAAGCAGAAGCTGCTACACTACATGTTTCCTATTACAGGTTAAATGGTAGAACAGCTTAGTTCTTTGTGTGCCTGCAGTGAAAACTGGTTCACTTCATAACACATTAAAATGTAACAAACACACACTATGACTTCACACTGCCTGGGTTCAAACAGTTCCACCACCTAAAAACTATGAGCTCTTGGGCAAGTAACTCGGCTCTCTCTGCCTCAGTGTCTTCCTCTGTAATGCAGGCTGGCATTCATAACAAGATTTGGGATTTTTTATGTCAAGTGCGAATGTGCCAAGTAGTAGTATCTGCCAGTAGTTGGTATTAAAAAGCATTTTTCATAAAAAGGTTCAAAAACACCAAAATTATGCCATAAGAAATAAACTTCTGATTCCAGATTTTTAGAAATAGTGAAATGCTTTTGTGGACAGCATATTTGATTTTCTAAAAACATTGTTGAAACCGACTTTTTCAATAGTATTTCTGGAATGTTTGGAGATAAAATTCCTTGATTTCCAAAGGATTAAAATGACTTGCTATTTCTGCTGAGGCCACAGTCACAAGAGCTTCAGGATTTGCTCTCTGATTGCTTCACAGCAAACAGGCAAATTCATGGACATGTGGACAGGTTGTCAAATTTCAGAGTTTCATGTGTGACCTTGTAATAAGCATGCCTTTAGAGAAGGCACAGAAATTTCACCTATGACCAGAGAAACTACTGACCCAGTGTAGCTTTGTTGTTTTTCAGAAGAGTTGAGGATATTTAGAAAAATACAATGTCCCCCCTGAGATCACAGAAGTTATAAATGAAAACACACATTTTCTCATGCACAATCCTTGATTTTACCAAACATTTTAAAGTTCCCAACTCACGTCCTAATGTGACCATAAAGTGGAAGAATTTTAGAGCGCTAGTAAGGAAAGTATAATGACTTTAGAAATCTTAAGAAATTCTTCATGTTTCCCATTGGTGTGGCTCCTTTATACTTACTGTATTCCACTTTTGTTCAGTACTTAACACCATAGAGGAAGTAATATCATGAGAATAAAGGGACCGTTGATTGTTGTGTGTCTATGCTGCATGCAATGTGTCGGTGTCTATGTTGATTGAGCAAGACATCAGGACGGCAGCAGACTTGGCAGTAGAACCGGGAAACCCTGTTTCAGAGAAATGATACCCTACAGGCTCCCACAGTGTCAGATGAAAGTGCTTTCAGGGCTGTGCGTGCATTTCCTAAGCACCTGTATAATTTCTCAGCTATCTAAAATGTCTTACTGAGAGTCATGTCTGTTGAAGGTGTAGTAATGGTGGCCATGTTTATGAAGATAACAGTTTAAATTGGTCAGTTGACTTCCTAATCTATCACTTCCACTTACACATTCCATTGCTTTAGTAGGGAAAATTAACATTGCAAGAGTGTGTTAAATGGTTCAGATGCGATTGTCTGATGACAGTCTGAGGCAGCATGATCGCCATTCTTGCATCTAGTAATGGCGCCCACTAAGTCATTTCCTAAAGCTGCCATCAACGACTTTAAGCCGTATGTTGTGTTTTGCTACATTCTCTACCAAAAAATATTTTAATTCTTTACACTTGAATTTCTTAGTTTGGATTTCTAGTAAACAACTTTCTCCCATAGATTTGCATAACGTGTCAATTTGTTTTTATTATTATCATCTTTGGAATATTAAGTTATGACTCAGATCACATTTTGACCACGTCTTTCCTGGAAATCATTTGCACATGGTTAAAAAGGCAAAATAATTGGCTTCACAAAAAAACCCTGTTACATTCAACTTGTCATCCCATCTGTAACTGTTTTTTTTTAAAAAAATTGCTTTTTTGTTAGGAAGACAGCTTGAGGTGCATAGATGAATTATTGGAGCAGAATCTCTCCTTTGCAGTATTAAATTTTAATTTTTTCAAAATACCATTTACTTTTTCACTAAGAAACTTACATAATAGTCATTTTACTTATATATTCATAATTCACAACACACCTTTCAGGTGTTGAATTTTCTACTCTACTTTTTTACAATTTATAATTATTAATATGCATGAAAACATTAGAAGATAACAGCAATTCCTCAAAAATAAAACTGTCAGATTACTTGTAGCAAATTACACAAGAAAAATTCTATTTTCATTATTACATACTTAAAAAGCATATACTGTGTATATATTATGTGTCTCAATTACTTTTTTTATTGCTGGGACAAAATATCTGACACTCAAAAGAGGAAAGATTTATTTGGCTCAGAGTTTGTAGAGGTTTCAGTCTGTAGCCACCTGGGGACCCAGGCTAGCTGGCATGGCAGAGGGACAGCACAGAGGTGAAACAGTCTATGGCAAGGCGGGCAGGAGGCAGTGAGCAGCCAGAGTGGTGGTGGCAGAGGCGGCAGCGGCAGCAGCAGCAGCAGGGAGCAGCCTTCTTTCTGTCCCTTTATAGTCCATCCAGGCCAAAAGCCTATTAATCGGTGCCAATCTCACCCAGGTTGGAGCTTTCATTATTAATATCCTTCATTTCAATATCACAACTTTCATCTACATTTACAAAATCTAATCAGCCCCCGCCTTGCAATGATCACATGAGGTTTGAGAGGACATCTAAGTACAAAGCAAAACATCAACTCTACAATGTGGAATTATAAAAAATGGAAATGACCTGATCATTGACATATATATAGTTTAATATGGTCAATAATATGATCAATTATATGATTAATAATTTGATGTTTCAAAATTAGACATTAAGTATATGATGTAAGAAATCTTTTAATTAAAACTATCCACTACTAAACCAGATGTGGTGGTGTACATGTGTAATCCCAAGACTCAGGAGACTGAGGTAGGAAGATCACTGCAAGTTCAAGGCTGGCCTGGGCCATATCATGAGAGTATCTCAGAAAAAGCAACCAAACCAAAACAAATTAACAAACCAGCCAACAAATAAAACACACACACACACACACACACACACACACACACACACACACCTACCATTAAGAAGAAGAAAGTGAGAAAGTGGTCAGAATGAGACTGGAGAGTCAAAGAAACCATCACATGGATGGCTCCTCAGACAACATTTCCAGGGAAAAGAGAGACAGTGCTGGTAGAGAGGAACATGACGATGATCAGTGACGACAGAAAACATCATCTGCGGCACGTGCCATTCCACTCGGGAGGTGGAGCACGTGGCCTGGGCGCTGAGGTCCAGCTGCCCGGAGGTCAGCTTCTCCTCTGCCATGCCCTCCACTCACTGTTCACTCCCACCAGCCCTTCCTTCTCCCAGTGACTCCTGGGAAACTTTACTCCTCCACATTTTGGGTCAAGAACAGCCTCGCCTAGGCTGCCCTCCCTGTCCCACCCAAGAATTTGGGTTCTAATTGGAAACACAGATCTAAACCCCTAGATAGGCAGGCTGCACACTGTAGTCCCTTAGGGAATTTAAAAACTTCCCTGCCGTGAGAGTGAGACACTAATACTTAGGTGGGTGAGCTTCAGTAATGTTGGGCAAAGAGGAAGAGGGATGAGGCAAAACCTCCAACCCTAGGTGGGAGTAATGTGACGAAGCTGGGCAGCACTGGCACATGTGTGTCTACAGTGCACAGGTCAGACTCCACACATGGCTGCCCATAAGCCTCGGGACCTGGGGAGTTGTGCAAAGAACCCTGGTCTTCCTGGAAGTAGTGAGAGCAGAGCTGTGGATTGCTTAAGATCAGAGGCTTTGCCATGAGACAAATAGCTGGGATTCCAACTCCCTGACTTACTAGGGCGTGTGTCTGGGCAAATAGTTCAATCTCTATAAACTTCGATCTTCTTGTAAATTTATTGAGATCAGTTTATGAGATATAATATGCAAAAACATTAGCAAGAATGTGACAGAGACAGCAACCTTAAATAGCCATTATATTATTATTATTATTAACTGAGCCAAGAACTGTTCTGAACAATTTAATGCATTTCGCTATTTTCAGAACACTATACAATACAGCTTTAAATAAATAAAAATTATCAACCTGTTTTTCATGTGAAAAAGCGGGCATAAAAGGCCAAAATGATTTACCTACACAGGTATGGAAATTCAGGTATCAAATTGTGAAGCAGCACTGAGATTTCAAGTAAGCTACTCCAACTTCTGACCTTGTGGTTAAGATCAATAGCTTTCCTGGAAAAGAATATATTTAATCTACCTTTAAGACACTGCTTTATTTAATTTATTTATGTAATAAGTGGCACATGAGTATTGGACAGAAGTATTTTAGAAATATAGAAGGGAAGGATTATTTATGCCCAGGAATTCAAGACAGACTTCTTGAAGGAAATGACATTTGAGCCCCTATAGTAAGCTATTGCCAACACTGTGCTTGGTTGTTAAACATGTGTGCATACACACACACACATACACACACACACACACATACACATACTTCTCTACACTCTACTTAATCCATGTGCAGCAGTCACAAGTGAAGTGCATTAGGTGAGATCCAGCATTTCTTGGAAGTATATAAAAAGCAACAACCACCCAAAGATGAATGTAGCTCTGTCTGGGGTCATTAAGCATACCAGCTAACTATTACTTAGAACACAGGATGCGTTTTTGTGATGAAGTGAATATTTTAATCTTGAAAATAAGTACACTGAAGGTTAGTTAACCCATGGGGAGCATTCTCTTTCATCTGCTATATGAACTCCCTAAGCCAAAAGTGGAATGTTATTCACTGATATTCAGAAACATACAGATTTCCTCTTTCAAACTTTAGAAAGAGTAATGTATGTCTCCAGTTATCAGGGCTGTTAATACACATGAGAAAGAGACAGTAGAACAGAAGACAGAGGAAAGCAAAAAGTAATTATAATGGTAATGAGTGAATTAGAAATATAATTTACATTTTTATTATTTGTAGATTGGAAAACCTGAGTCACCTTTAAGTCTTTTTAGAATAAATTAGATAAATTAGATAATAGATAAATTAGATAATTTTAGAATAAATTAGATAGTTAAGTAAATTGTATAAAAGGAAAATAAGTATAGTAAACAGCCAGCAGTAAACTGTAAAGACAATAAATAGGAAATGGCTATTCTTGTAATTTCATTTAAGTATGTATAGTGTCTTGGAGTAATTTTAATGTAAAATGGACAGATACATAGAAACCTATGCATTAGGTAGATAAATAGACTAATAGAAAGTTGGACAGATGATCAGCCTTGGAATCAGAAACATTAGGTACGCTGCAGATGGGAGACTGATTCTGTGAAGCAGAATTCTGGTTTTCTTGATTTTGTAGACTGGATGTTTTCCAAATCACAACCTGAATGGGTTGTTTTTAAAAGCAATTTGACAAAATACTTTTCAATAATTTATGTTGAAAAGTAAGTGAAAAATAAAATGCATGTCAGCTATAAGAATTCATCAAAAATCAGCAAAATTAAAGCATCAAAGAATTAGGATAAAAACAACATAGAGGTTATTAGATTATTATGACCAACTCTACAACCAACCTTATGACATAAAACAAAAGACATAACAAAAGAGGCCTCAAAATATGATAATGAAAACCTCTATTTTTCTGCAGTTAGCAAAGAAACATTGAGCTTATCCAAACCAAATCACATGTACGTTTTTAAATAATGTTAGGGTGGAAGAGCAAAATAATAAGAAGAAAATATAGGCAGATACTTTGTGGATGCTATTAGATCAGAGGGTTTTCCCGTGAGTCCTTTCATGCTGAGACATGTCCGTGCGCTCAGTGACGTCCCTGGGACAGCTTCGGGAAGGTGAGCAATACGCACGCACGAGGGAAGTCTGCCCGGGGTCACAGAGGGTTCGCAAACAGGAGGCCTTGCTGAGCACGAGGCAGAGGGAAGAGCATTGGCAGGCTCCCCGCTCTCATTCTGCCTTGCGAAGGCAGTTTCCTTTCCGTTCTTGCCATCGTGTTCCTGAATGAAACTGAAGACAGCAGAGTACTCACAGAAGACGCCTGTGCATGTACTCTCTTGCGTGCCCCTATTACACATCTTTAAAGGATTATATTCTGTCAAGTAACCCAAATGTGCAAGAACAAAATGACGTGAAATGCCAATGACAGAGAGGCACATAGGCTTGACCTGTGTCCTCGCGCGTCTGACCTGTGGCTTTGTCCTGTGGCCTGGCGCTATCGACCTCCTCTGATCCCTCCGCCCAAAGTGGACATACCCCTTGAGAGCGTCTCTTAGCTCTGCAGACTCGGTCCCTTGGCATCGACATGGTTGAAGGTCCCGCAGGTTCATGTGAGAGACAGAAGAATCCGTAAGAGACAAGGCTTTCCAGGAAGTAAGTTGGCATAAGAGCAGCAGCCGGAAGACGGGAAGGTGTCACTCAGACCTCTGTTAACGCTCATGAAAATGTGTGTTTAGAAAGAAGAAAAGAAAGGAAAAGTGAGAAGAGAGCCACAGAGAAAGAGAGAAAGAAACACAGGAAAAAAAAGAAACAAGGAAAGAGAAGGGGAAGAAAAAAGGAAAGGAGTGAAGGAAGAGCAAACCCGGCCTCAGATCTCTCTGGCCTTCCTCTTGTGCACCGCAGCAACTGTGACCTGTCCGTTGTGACTCAGCACAGATGCAGAGTGCACGAAACTGCTTAAATATCCAAAACTTGAACTAAAGAAACTTATTTTCTTTATAAAACACTTAGGCCCTGGTATTTTGTTATAGCAACAGAAAATAAACTAATCTGCTATGCTCACGCCTGTGTCACTGATCCTGTTGCTACTTTTAACACCCACCTCTGCAGCGATATTCACTCTGACACCGGTCTTTCCCACAATACTCCATCCCTCCTCAAGAACAAGCAACACTTTGAAATCTTCCTCCCCAGAATCTACGCAATACCTAGAACATTTTAGACATTGACTAAATAAGACAACATTTAAAAATAAATTGGCATTTTCATAGTTTTTCATAGTTTTTCTTTAGCACTCCAAATTAGATCAACCAAAAGCTTGACAATGATTATTGGCTATTAAACAGAATTCAATTTCATTAATGAAGAAAATTCTCAAATATTAAATGTCTGCAATGTAAAAGTTACAGATATTACCACTGACTCAAGTTCAGTGAATACTTATATGTGATGATACATAGCGCTCCTCCCTCCTGCCCCCCACACCCCACCCCCGCCGCTGGGCTCTCTGTGCTATGCTGTGTGAATGAAGTGCCGAAGTATAAGCCCCAGTTCTATCCTGGGAACATCAACAGGGCAGACACTGGATTAACAGATCTACAAAGCCACAGAGGTTTTGTGATCAACACCCTGGAATTTAAGGATAAAATTTCAAAAGCCTTAGGCACTCTCCAGCTATTATTGGCAATGATGTATCATTATCAAAATAGTAAGACAGAAACAGTTAGACCAAGGCTTTAAAAGATAATGGTGCTGAAGTTCTGATCACCTTCTGCATTTAAGCTGCTTTAGGAGATTTTTTTTCCTCAAAACCTCTAAATTAATTCCTGCATGTATACTTTTTGATAGATAATTTTCAATTAAGTAGTTTATTGCAGAGCTTGTTGAAGCTAATTGGGTTTAAAAATATTTCTATGAGAAATTATTTTAACATTTTAGTTGTAGGTGAAGTGATAAATAAGGAGGATGTTCATACTTAGCTAGCAGAGAATGCATGAAATGAAGAAGTCCAAACACTTTAGCTAATTACTCAAGCCAGCCTTACAAATAAGCAAAAATGCACAGCAAACTATTTACTAGCATATGGGTTTCATATTACTTGTTAGAATTTGATTATTTTATGGATTCATATTTTGGACTTCATAAAATGTAGTTTTAGCAGCAATGTTGAGAAATCCAAGAAAAGCAGTTTACTATACCTTCTTATCCCTACTAGAGAAACCTCCCCATTGGCCAAAACAATAATTACACAACTAGAATTAACAGTGTGTTTTCAGGTGCATAAGTGAAGAATTTCAATGATATATATGCTAGAGGAATCTAGGAATTTAGTATTGTTCCTGAGTCTTTAGCAGAGTGTTTATCCTGGAATAATTCCAAACTTCCTCACCAAATACAATGCAAAGGTTGAATGGGACAACATGAAAACAACTGTGTAAAATGTCTGAATTGATTGGTGCTTTGAGCAGATAAAGACTTGGAGCAGAGCTCTTGAAAATAAACAAGCAAGCCAAAACTGTTGTTTTCACATTGAGGTTAGCTGTACCTGCTGATAATCTAACCAGTAGTTAACCATGTAGATGTTAAATCCCTGAATATCCACCTTTCATGTGCTACTGGACATGCGCCAGATTCATCCCAAGCTCCCAAGTTTGTCTTTTGAAAATGAAAGACAGAAATAGCTTTAAAAGTACCATTACCATTAAAAGTGCTGTGGAAGGCACTCAGGGAGACCCTGCAAGGGGCTATGATCTGTGATGATTACTTAAAAATTGTCCATGTGTTGTCTAATGGATCCAACTCCAGCAACTCAAATGGTGCGCTGGCAAAGCTGGAGGCCACTGTGGAGAGCGCGCTCCTCCGGGGCTGAGCTCAGCTGCCCACATGCTGTCAATCGGCCAGGGCCCAAAGCTGTGCCTCCCTGACACAGCAGTGTCACCACGCACAGGTGAAAGATTTCAATGGTCTCGAAAGCGTAGGTATTAATAACATATATTAAAATAACTAACAATGATGAGTTTGGGATATTTATCATGTTTGCTTTTAATATAATTGTAAATGTATATCTTAAATTTCAGGAATGGCTGTGTCTAACAAGAAGGTTGAAAAGCTTCTGAAAATGCAACAATCACTTGTGCAAAGCCCCCCTCCATGCCAGTAGTGCTTTCCGCCGACACACTGCCAGTTACTTGACAGCAGCAAAGGAAGCCTTTGGAATCAGAAACCAAATCCAGAGCCTGCCACTGAGTGATGCCAAAGGGTCGCGACATGAATCTGCAAAGCTTATTCTGAGGTCACCGCCGGGAGGCCTGACAATCTCCTCTCCCTTTCTGTAAATGACGGCAGCAGCAAAGCTGTGATCATCTGTCATTTCAGAGATATCATGGCGCTTAAGTCCAGCAGTAATGAGACTGGACATAAGAACAGGAATGCAAGGCAGCCCTGACACAGACTTGTCCTTCCTGCTCCCATTTCTGCCTCCTGGAACCCCGTCCTGGGGACACCAGCCCTGTGAACAAAGACCCACTGGCTGTGCTGACCATGCTCAGAACGGGCTAAACTAATTGGGAGGAATCAACACTTCCTAGCTTAGACCATGCTCATCCAAACACTAAGACAAAATAGAGGTTTTCATGACCTCATTCGTTTTTAAATGAAAGCCACATCTTTCCTTTTGTAAGAGGGAACCAGAGCCTAGAAAAAGGACTCCCTGGCCATAAGTGGCAGAAGCAATGCACGATGTCTACCTTCCGAAATTCTCTTCCAGGTGATCAAGGAATACCTCTCCAGGCAGTAATTACAGTTTTAACAGTGATGATTACTGAGACCCACTAGGTAACAGTTAAATACTAAGTGCTATTCTGAGCACTTAGATGGACTAATTTAACTCTTAGGACAGACAGACTTATTAGACTACCTCCTCAATTGCAAAATTCTGCCTGTTTAGATACAATGCTGATTTCCCAGCACCATTGAAGAAGAGATATAAAATGAATGATATAAACATCATTTAAGTTACATTCTGCATCCCAAATCAATAGATTTAAAAATAAAACGCCTACATCTCAGGACCAAGGTAATTAGGACTTTTGTTGACAGTGAAACTGAAGGGAGAGACCAGGAAGCATCAGAAATGAGACAGAAATTGTACATCCCTGGAAGACCGCTCTGTCTCTCAGTTCCCGACACGTGGTGGAGGGTTTGATGCTGCTACTGCATGAGTTCTACATGAGGCAAGGACAGCAAACTGAGCATACTGGGAAATGGTGTGAAGAGAAGCTGAACCACCTACCATCGGGGACAAAAAGTGAGTCTGAGCTGGTTCTCGAGGGACTTCCTCTATTGAAACCTGTGAGGCTACCGCAGTCAGAGGGCGAGCGGCTGCCAGACGGTCTTGTTCCCTGCAGCGACACACAGCGAGCCCTGCGGGGTGGAGGGAGATGTGCTTTTCTCAGGTGGACGCCTCTCCCTGAGAATTTCACTGCCTTTTGCTCCCAGCACTGGGAGGATGTGACCTTCGTGAGGGACACTCCGGTGGGGGTGGACATCCGCAGAACACAGACGAAGCTGGTGGCCAAGCAGACGATATGGACAACCTGGCCTGGTATGCCTGGGCAAGGAACCAGCCCAGCGCAGCACTCAAGGAAGCTCCAGCTTCACTTCTGTGCTCTCCCCTCTGCTTCTGTCCTGGACTTTCTGTCCACAGATGCAAATAGGGATGTGAGCGGGAGTGAGCCAGCCCCGCAGATGATAAGGAATGATGCTACACAGCGGCCTTGGAGGGAAGGAGATCTCCATCTCAGAGAACCGGATTCGCAGCCTCAGGGATACAGTGCTAATGATGCATGAATTTGTCTGTTCATCTACAAAGATAGTCAGGATCCCCACTGGCAGCAAGGTGAAAAGCAGAGCGCTGGAGGGGAATGTACAAAATCTGATTTGCAGCTCTGAGGACAAGAAAGATCCTTTGCAGGGGGACAGTTTTAGTCTGATGATGTGACATCCACGGACACAGACTTCTACGGGCAAAAACAATCCCAATAGAATAAATCCAACTATTTTGGAAAATTTATGTGGCTATGTTTGTGTATAAAATATTGAAGCAGCCTGAATAACATGATTTAATGACAATAATAAAGATTGATGGAAACATAAAAACTGCTGAATGTAAAGTCAAATTTAATAATTTTAACAATAAACTTAATCGTATGCTTGAATTGTACTGGATTGGAAAGAAAAATGACGATGCCTAATTTGGGATACAGTGCAAATTCCCAAAGAACCCATCCTTCTTTCTCCTTTTCCTTCCTTCCTTCCTTCCCCTTCCCCTCCCTCCTTCCTTTCTCTACTTCTCTCTCTCTCATTCACACACACATGCAGTTTTAAAAATAGTCTCTTGATATGAGATGCACACATTAATAATTAAAGCACTACATCTTATAAGGCTTTCTATATTTTAAATAATTTTATTATGTGCATCTTTAACTACCATATTAGCTACAATTCAGAACTGCTTTCCCAACCCACAAACCATAAAAATTGTCTCAGTTATGGATTACATCATCTCCTTTTTTCATTAAAATTCCCAACAATGTTCTCGTCCTAATTGCTTGAACATATTCAGGCTGCAAATTAAGATTCTTATTTATGAAACAGAAAGCCACAAAGTAAACCAAAAGGATGTTTTGTTTATTTTTATTTTGCTGGTACTAATATAACTCCCTGAATTTTCTATTGCTACTGTGACAAATTATCACATATTTAGTGACTTAAAATAACAAATGCATTATCTCAAAATGTGCACCTCAGAAGAGCAAAGCATATCCCACTGGTCATTATGGACTGATTGCAACCACCCCCAAATTTGTGTGCAGGAGTCAGAGCCCCACACACCTGCAGAGACAGAGTATCAGGCCTGCAGTTGAGCTGTGCAGGTGAGGTCTAACCCAGAGAGTTAGCCCGACGGCACCTCAGTCTTCCATCTTTAGCATTAGCATGAAGGCATCCTCAGCGCTGGGCTCCCTCTAAGGGATCTGGGGGCTCCATCTTCCTGACTGTCCCAGCTCTGAAGCTATCTGTGCTCCAACCTCATCCCTCTCCCTGTCTGAGCCAGCAAGGGATGTGTGGTCCTGTAGACCTCTCTACTCCTCTACCGCATGAGAGGGTTACCGTGGGCTCACATGGAGAGTCCACGAGAGTCATCCTATGTCAGTGTCTTCGGATTAGCCATCTTAACTCCATCCTCAATCTTCCTTCCATGGACGGTATATCTTTACACACTCACAGGCTCTGTGACTGAGGGAAAGACATCTTGCAGAAAACCAGGATTGTTATTTCTAAAGCAATGAACACACTGCAAAACAAGATGAAAACATAGCTGTTCTTTGTTTCAACTTAAAAAATAATTCCAGAGCTGGATTGTTAGCCTGGCAAGGGCCACCTTCCCATCGTTGTGGTAAGAACAGGAATCGGAGCCCAGCAATACATCATAATCCAGTCCCAAATAAAATGGGGAGCAGGACACCGGAAGGAGAGGCAGGCTTCCCAGAAGGAGGCCATGGGCTTCCGGGAAGGAGGCCAGGTGCGAGGCAGACTGGAGCCCTCTACTCTCCCTCTGACCACACGCTTCTCTCCCACATCCATTGAGCACTGCATATGTCTATATGGCCTGCTCCATACCCCTTGACTGTCTTTTTCAGATCTTTTTGCAGACAACCTATGAGTTTAACTTTTCATTTCTCAACTGTGAATCCTCCTCCCAGACAGTATATCTGGAATACTCGAGCTTCGTACTAATCAGGGGAGGAGTTGGCCATGGGGAGCAGGTGCCAGCCTCTCCCGCTGGTGTGGCTCAGCGCCCCCGCTCCAACTGCCCACTTGGGAAATTCCTTTGGTCTTGTCTGCCCTGTTCTTGCTGCCCTGTTTCAACACTTTCTGCAGATGTTTCCAAAAGTCCAGGATATTTGATTTTGCTGTGGGGATAGTTCTGAGCACCTACTTCACTGCTTTAAGAACCTCTTTCCTGAGACACCAAGAGGCAGCCCTCACAGTGCCAGCTTCTGGGCCATTTGACTTCTGCAGAAGGAAATGCATCTCAAAAAGCAGGTTTTTCAGAAAGGGACTTTGTTGAAAATCAGATTTTACTGGGAGTGATTTCATAAAAGAAGATCAAGTTGTGACATTAAAAAAAAAACTAAGAAACTGTCCTGGCATATGATTCATTATACATTACTTTTGTACAAATGGAATTTACTTTGGATGTTTATCAGTGTCAGGTTATGGCTCTAGCAGAGAGTCCTTAGACCAGAACACACCACAGGGTCTCAGAAGAAAGTGCCATCTAAAGAGAGGAGCCAATTGAAGACAGTGATTGATTTTTAAGCAAATTAAAGGATGTTTTAAGAGATTTACTGAGACAAAATTAAGCAAATGATCTAAAGACAATGGAAGGTGTCAGAATGGTGACACTTAGCAGAAGGGATTTCCCCTGAAGAGTTTATTCTCACAATGACCAGCCCTGATTCCTATCAAACATCATCTTCTATTCTTTATAGTGCTTCTAAAAATCATAGGTACTTACAGCTACATGGCATTTTCATAGCATAATGCTATTATTCATATGAATAACTCCCTTGGAAAACAGCTTTGCTGGCACATAGGAAGACTCACACTAATGCATTGCCCATCTGCATTTGTTGTGTAGTATTTGGACCATTATTAGCTTTGAACTGGATTAGTCACTTTTCCACTGGGGTAAGATGCTTGGCATCTGTAGTTTAAGAGCAAAGAGGATGATTTTTGGCTGATGGTTTTAGAGGACTTAACGTGTGGCTGTTTTGTTCCACAGTAGAGGCAGTGGGGCAAAGGGCATCACAGAGAAGATCTGCTCGAAGCATGGCAGCCAGGAAGCAGCAAGAGAGGGGAGGAGGAGGAGAACTGGACACATTTGAGTTCAGGGCTGCAGCAGCCCTGACCAGACGCCGCACCCAACCGTGCTCAGCCAGGAGCTGCCAGGTCTACGGCTGAGGAGTGTGCCATCCTGTTATGCATTTACCCTCCACAAGCCCCAGCTCTGAACACGAGATCTGGGGAACATTTATGATCTAATCGAGAACACCAACTGTTAAATGTCTGCTGAGCACATTCTTCTGAGACTCACTTAAAATACATGAATGTGGTAAAAAGACTTTGTTTGGATTTTGGCAAAATTTGTTTTGCCAAGAAATTATCTGGCATTTGCAAATCTTTTCATAAAGGTATTTCATCCGTTTGCATTGCCAGCCTGCTCACTACTCCAGCTGGAGAGCTACATCATCGGAGCTGAAGTCTCGCGCTCTTTCCCAGACCTTCTCACCTCTCCTCCAAAACGTGCTCTCAGGGCACTACTTCCACTGACCCTCGGTGTGGGAAACCTGAAAGCAAAGATCTGGGCCTGAGGCTGCCCTAGAGCTGGGACAGCGAGGCTCTAGAGCGGGCCCAGCCAGGCCCTAGAGTGGGCCCAGCCCCACACCAGGGCGCCGCCTCACCCACCTATCCCAGGGCAGAGTGGCTTCTGCGTCATCCACTCTAACACCACACAGGAAGTGCTCATCCGAGGTGCTTCTCTCTCCCTCACATTGCATGTCCATTAACGTACATGTCAGATCATTCAGACATTTCAATATCTTGCCTGTTCCCTGGACTTCATACACCAACAGTGTCCAGATCCAATCTGTGACTCTTTAACCAGAAAAATCTAATAAATCAATGTTCTCCTCAACTCTTTCCATTAAGGGAAGAAAAATATGGCTTCTAGAATGAAATTTAAAATCTGATATATGAGCTATAATATGTGATTGTTTCCTGACTCGCTCATTAATCCTAGCACTTGTTTCTGTAAATTTAATGTTCCCATTCGTGGCTACTTTCTTCACACCTTGAATACACTGTGCAGCTCTCTACCCCAGGACCTTGGTACAAGCTGCTTCCCCAGCCCTCGATTCTGTTACCTCTTTTCTCACAGCAGGGCTTCCATACCAGCACTTCTTGCAAATTCTGCCTGAGGCCCAAGTTTGGATGATGTTCTCTCTTGTGCTTTCCTCACTCCAAGCCTCAGGTGAGAGACAAGCAACTCCAGTGTTTTGCTTCCTGTGCCCTCAGAATGGATTGTGCTAGTGTATCACCCAGTCTAGCACAATGTGGGACACGGGAGAATATCATTTTAAAGAGACATAAAGTGTATGAACTCGAAGTCACTAAGCTTATTGCCCTGGTAGAGAATTTGTTCTGCTTTGTTGCGGCTCTGGGTCCTCCTAAGGCTGAGTTTGTTCCCACTTCTCCGTGGACCGGATGTTCTCAGACCTCCTTTACCTCTGCTCTGAGGCGATAGTGGCCAGGACACCTCCAGACAGGGCAGCAGCAGCCCCCACACCTCAATAAATCCAGCCATGCATGGGTGGGGAAGCAGGTGTCACTGGGCTTGAGCTCTTTGATGTGTGTCCCACGAGTCTCCAGAGAGTCCCGAGTCTCCCCTGGGTCCTTCTGGCCCCAACACCAGTTTCTCATGGGCACAGTAACGTCTGCTGGCCACTTCCTGCTGAATACAGACCAAGTAAACAAGGCAAGACTTTGGACTTCAAAGAGCTCAGAATTCAATTATACAAAAATAAGTAAAAATAAAATAAGCTATGGTTGAAACAGCTCCACAGTCCAATTAAACCAAGCCCAAAACTGGCCAGAATTGGAGTGGGAAAGAAAGAGGTTTTAGGGCAAGAGCAGCGGTCAGGAACCCCAGCGAGGTCTGCACGTGGAGGGCAAGGAGAGGTGAGCGCAGTGCTGAGCCCTGGAAACCTCTAGCTGCTTGGAGACGGCAGAAGCTCAGGCTGGAATCCGGGTTCCATGTGAGCGCTCGAGTGAAGCGGCGGTGCTTGGGATCACGGCTTAGTGGGAGACACAGGTGCCGTCTCTCCATCACTGCTCAGCAGCCACGCTCCTGATCACAGGTCCCGGGGATCTCTGAGGATGGCGTGGCTGACTGAAAATGATACAGCCCAGGCGTGGGGACAGGGCGTGAGGGTCAGGACACACGACATCAATCCCTGGGTGCAGGGGGTCCGAAGGGAGCGCTTGAACCTGCCATATTTCAAAAGTTGTTGGTACTGTGGAATCTTAGGAAAAATAGTCAGAAACAGGAATGTGGATGCGTTCTCTTGGGTGAAAGTAAAATCACCTTTCCTACACTTTGAGCTCAGCATGGAAGAAGTTATTCATGAAGTAGGGACTGAAGGAACTGCTTCGGTGTTCTCTACATTTGACCTCTGGCAACTTCATCCGATTATAAGTTATGAATCTCTTACTTTTATCAGATGTCTGTCCCTCTGGAAAGGGAAAGAATATAGTATTTTTAGAGCCTCAGGAATATATTTCGTATATAAATAAGACTTTTTAAAAAATCAGCAAATGTTTACTCAGTAACTCTCCTATTTGCTTTTTGCTTATTTCTCTGAGTCCTGGTGATTGACCTGGGGCCTTCACACTGAGCTACTTCCCAGCTCTTTATAATCATTGTTAGGGGTAAAAGTCAGCAGTACTTGTTCACTGACTAATGTTCTGGATGTGAAATGAGCACTCTACAAGGAGGGAACAGATAACATATCCTTTTCTTTTCCTTTGTTGAGTTTATTGGTGCATTTAAAAAATACAATATGATCACATTTCTCATTGGGAAGTTGTACTTGGACATAAGACACCTTGATTTTTATTTTTTCCCATTCCCCTGCCTGTAGGCCCCTCTGACAAGGGCATTTTCTGTGCTTGGGGGCAGTGCTAACTGCTCAGACCCTGCCCCTCTGCAGTGCCCCAAGGTTGATCCCGTGACTGCCACTTGCTCTGAGGACGGAAGTGGTTCTGCCCGAGGCCCAGAGCCAAGAGCTCTGCATTCTGCATTCCGTTCTGCTCACTGCCTCCCTCTGTGATGACTTATTGAGCAGCAATAAGTAGCACCCTGCAGGCTCTGCCTTTGTTCCACTCAGCCTGGCAATGCCTGGAAATGCCAACAATGTGGGCATGGCCCTGGGCATGACTAAAGAGTGGGTGGGGACCAGCAGCAGAGCTCTGGCACAGCTCAGGAATGTTCTGGGAGATGGGTCATAGCTGAGTCGCTGAGCAGGCCCTGACTCAGCCAGTTTCTGCCATGGCTGTCTGCCTGCCTGCCTGCCCGTCTGCCTGTCCGCCTATCTGGGGCATCTGCCCCTTGGGTGCTGGTGGGCAATGTGGGTCAGCTTTGTCCCTGCTGGAGAAGAACGTGAGTCTCTTCTTTGGAGTCCAGGCACTGCCATGGCAGAAGGTTACTGGACCTGACTCCGGAGAGTCCCAGGGCGGCCACCTGCAGGGCACTGCGGGAATGTGGAGAGCCCCTGCCGAGCCTCATCGGCACACACTGGAACTCCTCCCTGGATGGATTCCTCAGCAAAATATCTTGATTTTTGCATTGAAAAAGTCAGGCAGACTCCATTGGCAAAGATGTAACTAAGAGTCATAGCTGCCGCTGTTTCTTACAGGATAACATGAGACTGGAGATGGAGGAAGGAGGAGAGACAGGACAGTGGCGGGTGGCGGACTTCCAACCAGGCTCACATACTGCAGCCATCAGCTCTACACAATCTCCTGCCAGGTCACTCCATGTACAGTAGACTTGAGGCTTCTGCTGGGGTTTTGATAGTTTGATATTTATATTTGGATTATATTTTTGGTGTCAGGAAGAATTATAAACCATCTCTCCATTAAGGTCTCCTTTCAGGAGTAAGCTGGGCAGTTGAGGCCGAGCGCTCGCGCAGTCCACTCTCTCGGGCAGCACTTGCATGGCCCTCTGCTGTAGGAACCCATGTGGTTACCAGCACCTCGAGACTGCTCTCCTGGCCCTGGAATCAAATTGCAGCTGTTTGTAGGGAGGCCTCACCAGCCCTGGGCACAGATTCACATGTGTACAGATTCTAACTACTGAGTTAAACATAAACTGCAAAGGTTCCAGCCTCCATGTGAGAGATAACTGCTGCTTCCTCAGGCAAAACCTTCTAGCTGAGCCTAAGACAGGGATGTAAGAGGCTCTTCTGACCCAGCAACCTCTGTTCCAAATGCCACGAGTGTCCACACATATGAGAAGCCTCCGGTTTCTTCTGCTGTCGAGGCTAACAGGGAGCTGAGCAGCTCTGGATCATGGCTTCACTGTCCATGTCAAGTGAGATGTCCTGTCAGTCTACAGCAAAGACCTGAGAGCCGGGAGTGTGGGAGACAGGGGGAGACAACATGGTCAGAGCTCCAGCCCCCTGTGAGTACCACAGCAAAAGGATTAACAACCAACAAACAATAAAACTAGAACCTTGAGAAAAAAGCTGAGCCTGGGCTCAACCCTCGCTTCTTTGTGCAGCAGCAAAAGGCCAAGTACCCTGAGCTCACCTCACTTTTATTTAGTACCAGGTCTTCACACCCATGCAAGAGGCAGGGCAGATACCTGCAATGATTCTTGTTGTTGAAGATCCTGCAGGGTAGGGCAGATGTCCATCCATAATCCTTGTGCAATAATCCTTGTAGTTCAAAGTCCTGCAGGGTGGGACAGACATCCACAAGCCTGTCCATCCACTGTTCCCTACCACCCTGGAGGGTAGGAAGGCAGCCTGGAGGTACCTCATACTGTCCTTAGCAATGGCAGAGGAGTGCCTAAAGGTTTCTCTGGAAACTACTCTCTTGTTCCAGTCCCTGCGACTCTAAGTCCTAGTAAGCCCTCAGTACTTCCTGTGGGGCTAGTTCCACTCTGAAGCTGTCCTGAGGCACCACCCTGAATTGCTGGGCTCTTCCTCCACTTTTCCTGTGGCTCTAGGCTATATCCTGCGTCCACATTCTTCCTACAGCCTGAGCCCTTGGCCTGAGTCAGCTGACTGAAGTAAGACCCAGGGCGAAGAGAGTGGAAGTCTTACTACTGCAGATGGCAACAGAGATGGCTGGGAGGCAGCCCAGGGCACAGCAGGGGACCCAGAAGGGGGCAGCAGAAGGAGCTGGGAGGGCAATACCAAGAAGCAAGCAGAGTTGGCCACAGCGTGCCCACTCAAAATCCTAGCTCTCTGGGAGGCTGAGACAGGAGGATGGGTCAGAAACTGTAGCCTGAGTGAGTGACTTAGCAACTTATCAAGACCTTACCTCAAAATAAACTACAAAAAGGGCTGGGAATGTGGCTGGTTACAGAGGAAAGGCTGGACTTCATCCTAGTACCAGAAAGAAAGGAAGGAAGGAAGGAAAAAAAGAAAGAAGTAAGGAAGAAAGGAAAGATGGAATGAAGGAAAGAAGGGTTTAAAAAATAAATGTTCTCAAACGCTGGACGTAAACACTGATTGGATATAAAATTCTGCTTCTGCTCTTCATGACTGTGGGAACTGGGCCAATATTTTACCCAGAAGCCTCGGTTTTCCATCGGCAGAGTGACTCTGCATAGCTAACCCTTTGACACACTTTCAAATGAGGAATGAAGAAGCTGTGTGTTTAACGATGATTATTGCCGTGTGATTTGGAGGTGTGGTTCTCAGCGTGAGGTGATTTTGTTTCCAAAGAGACCACAATGGACTTTTATTTGTTTTAGCAGGTCAGCAATGGCAAAGCTACTACCACCTGAGGACTTCCAAGAAATCTGGGCCCCTTGTGATGTGGGGCGTGTCTCCCACCAACATGCAAAGGACCCACTGGAAAGGTTGGTTTCAGGGGCTGAGGAGCTTTTGTGGACAACACCCACAGTTTAGAAGCAGATATAGCATTTTAATATAGGACAAGATTAAGTTATAGTTCATACACTAACAAAATAATATGCCATAATTGAAAACAAATTATTTTGCTTAATATTTATTGATAAGACAGTGAGGGTAAAACAACATAAAACTGCTTCAAGTCTCTAAGTTGTAAATTCATTCATTCATTCCAATTATTTTGTGTTTGAAGTGGTCAATATCAAGCAATGGACTGGGAAGAGAAGAGTGCTGGGGAGTCCAGGGTATTGCCTTCCTAAAATTCAGATTCCAGTGGAAAGCAAGGAAAATACAAGATAGAGACAGACAGGCAGCCAGGCAGGCAGGCAGACAATCAGAGAGACAGCACCGATATAGGATGCTAGAATTATTAGTGAATGAGAAGCTGCTCTTTGAAGAGCAGGTGCTTAGCTGAGGTCTTGACTGCTGCAAAGAGAGAGCTATGCTCAGATGGAGAACAGGGCTGGGCCAGAGAGTTACAGAGCGGGAACGTGAACAGCCAGAGGAGGCACAGTGACAGTTCAGGCCTGGGGGGAGTCCCATGAGTGTGAGTCCCCCCTCTGTCAGATAGGAGGGGTGATGTTCACTCTCTGAGCCTGTTTTCTCAGGTTGGGTCTCTATCTAAAATCAGGATTTTATGTCTACTTTTTGAATTATGATGGAAACAAAATTAAGTAATGTATGTAACATCTTTACTGTTGTCTTTTATATTGTAAGTACTTAGCAGGTATTTTTCACTCAATAAATGATTGATACAAAAGTCACATGGATACAGAGAGCTATAGATGTACCTCTGTGTGTGTGTGTGTGTGTGTGTGTGTGTGTGTGTGTGTGTGACTATATGATCCATAAGCTGTGTGGAGTGACACCCAAGGCACATGGCTGGGGTACAGGAAGAGGAAGGTAGGACAGATGGGCTCTAGGATCCTTTCTGCACTCTCAGCACCAGCACTATGAGTTGCTCAGAGTGTAAAATGATGACTATTTCCAATATACTGATGAATTGTGTGGGACATGAAGTTCAGTGACACCAGGGACCACGGAGGAGTCGGAACAGGCAGCCAACAGCCCGGTTCCTCCTGGTTCTCTGCTGCTTCTCACTCGGTTTCCCCAGCAGCTCAGCAAGCTCTTTGAAGAGCAGTTTGTGCAGGTTAAAGAACAGATTGAAAATACAATCTCAAAGCTCCTTTGTAAATCTAGGGTTCTAAATACTAACACATCATTTAGGAGTAAAAGCTGGCTTGACCAGGGTTGTGTTGACTTTATCAGAAACTGTTTAGTAGATAATATTGGTTTCTGCTCCAGAAGAAAATCAAAGCACTTTTTTAGACCTGGGACAGTGTGTGCTTATAATTTGTACAAATTTGTATTAATTACCGCAACCAAAGCATAATGATTACATACTGTCATTTTTAATAGTAACCTTTCACTTTTAGTTTATAGACAAAAATAGGGAAGGCCAGGCTTTTACAAGCCAGCCACAAAAGGAAGCTCTATAAATACCTCAGCGCAGAAAGACAAGCAGGCTACCCCACACGGATGGCCTTACATTACACAGAACCCATGCCGGAGCTGGAAATGGAACCGGACAGAGGCTGAATTCCAACACACAGATCCAAAATGGGCTCAGAAATATTTTTGTGTCATAAATAAAGACATTTGTCCAATCTCAATGCTGATTCATGAGTTAAAGTTACATCCAGGTACGTACATTTTCATTCCATCATGGAATGAATGGATAGTGAGTGAGGAAGGCCCAAGGTTTGTTTCACACGGTTAACTGAGTAAAGAGCATAGGCCTAATGGTTCTGGAAAGTCACATACAAATACGATAAGGGTCATGTCAAGATCCACTTCAAATCCATTAAAGTGTCAGGGGAGTCACAGACCCACTTCACATGGGCAGGTGACTACACTGCTTGGTGACAGAAAGAAATATTCTCACTAGAGGATGTGTGGGTCCCGGCCTTCAAGACCAGCGAATGCGTGAAAACTGTTGGCAAAAACAATGTGTGTACTTTTACTTCCTAACCCTATGCTAGTTTACCAGAGGAGAAAGCAGAGAGCATTGTGAAGCCCAGAGTGGGCTGCGTAGGGAGAAGTGTGTGGACAAACTCCAAAATAGCTTTTCTGTTCTTAGACTGAAACCACCCCTGCAAATACATTATAGAGTGACTTGCTGATACTGAAAGTGTTATTGTCCAGTCGTCCTGTGAAATTCACTTAAAATGAGTGAATCATGGGCATAAAATTGAAAACAATTCTGGAAGGGGTTTAGATTGCTCGCTCTGAATTCTGCAGCTGCGGAGCTAAGGGCAAGAGTCAGTGAGGAGGCTGGTCTCCTCCATGCCACACACCATGAATCTCATAGAAAATTGCCTAGTTTCTCATCTGTAGTGAACTTTTAGGGCAGCCAGAGTCTAATGAGCAAGGTCTACTGGGAGTAATTGCATAAGCACTAGGTTTGTCTTTGTAAGTAATTCTCTGAGTGCAAAACAAAATTTTGATTAATGTTGAGGTGAAATGCAGTAACCAAAATTCCAAGCAAGACCCAGCAGGGTGGAAATGAAAAGGGGCAGGCTGTGTCCCAAAGTGATGATGGATCATTTTAATGTATATCATTCCCAGTTCTACACTGAAAGGATGTTCAAGGGATTTGTAAAGAGCATCAGTTTGCAACAACCAAAGATATGGATGAGGCTATTCACCAGCCTTGAACACAGTGTCAGAACCCAGCAAGGACATAGCAGCACAGCGTTATGATGTGGTGTTAGGTGGCAGACTGGAGGAATGTATGGCTTGGAGACCGAGGGAGAAGCAGCCTGGTGGGAAGGAGGGATGTGGTGAGAAGGAACCACCATGACAGTCGCCCTGAAGGGTGAGAGATCCACTGAAATGCTGAGGAGATGCTCAGCCTCTGCATGTCGTACAGCCCAACACAGGGCACTCTGAAGACAGCTCTCCGACACTGCAGTTAAAGTATTAACCTCTTATAGGTAGTTGTGTGTGTGCAAGTAAAATCGTCTGTAGTCTGATATTTCAGTGAATTAAATGCCTTCCAATTTAACCTTCAACCCAGCACCAAACCTGGCAAACACGCTCTAGAAAATGTCAGTCCTGAACTCACAGAAATGGGTCCAAAATCCCCTGGGCGGTGGAGGAAAGTCTCATCATCCAAGAAAAAGACAAAGTAATCAAATATAAAATCTGAGAAACATAATTCACCAAAGAGGAGAAAACATCTACAATATAAGAGTTCTCAGGCTCTTTAAAGCGTCCACTGTATCCTAGATCACAAGAATAGAAGGCTATGAAAAAGAATAATGAGAGAACAAAAAGTATGTTTTAAAAATCAATAATTTATTGTCCTCAAAATTACTCACAAAGAAGTTTAGAAAATAAAGCCAAGAACATCTCTATTCCAGAAAAACTGTATGAAAGATGGATAGAAACAACTATGGAATTATGAGAACCTAATATTAAGTTAACAGAGTTCTGGAAAGCAGGAAGACAGAAAACATGAGGAAAAGAATGAAAAAGCCATAATAAACAATAACTTCTAGCAGAAGGAGTTACCAGTCTCATATCAAAATGGGCTACAGCTCAGCACATGTTGGGAGAAACAGAAAAATATTACAGTACTGCATATTTCAGCTCTAGCAGAAACAAAGAATTTCTAAAAGAGAGAGAAAGAAGGTCAGCCACAAAAGAATGATAATCAAATTGATATGAGATTCTTAACCATAGAATTGGATCCTGGAAGAGAATGCTATGCTATCTTCAAAGACGACTAGAACAGGACAGTCAGGCTGGTTGCTGTTACACCAGCGAGGTAACCTACACAGACTTCCACAGCCACCCTCAAGACCCTTGGGGAGTATGTGTCCCAGACAAAAAGAGGGAGGTAAACTAGCAAGCACACTGCAAGGAAACAGGCACATGGAATTCAGAAAATGAGGAAGTGACCCCTGAGAGTCATGGAGAAACACGCCAAAATGGACCATAATCAACACGGATGCCAGCAGGATAGTGGGTTCGAAAAGTGCATTATCTCAGTAGAAAGAAAAAATCAGAGGAGGATATATATCCCTTCTGGTCTCTTGACTCTCTTTGCTCATGTGACCTTAGTAACCTGAGGAGCAGGGGAGATTCAAAAGGACATAAAACACACACACAAACTATGAGAAAAAATAAATATAAATATATACATATGTTGTATATAACTATAAAATATAAATAGATATAAACAATAAGTAATAAAATAACTTTGAAATTAGAGAACAATATAAAATATTAGCACTGTGTAGCAAAGAATGTTATCACAGTAACCCCCTGGTTTAATCTAAACATAATGTAGCTTGATCTATTTTTTAAAAACCAAGTTCTTTTTGCATTTAAGTTTTATAACCTAAGCTCTAGCTAAAGATCAGAATGGTCACTTTTGATACAACCAACCTTCACCACATGCAAGAAAATGATCCAGGGAGAAAAGGGAGGGAGTTTGCGAAGAACAAGAGAAAAGATGTGGGCATCATAATCCATTCACCACACAAAATGGGCATCAAGAGATAGTATCTAGTGCTTCTGGAGCGAAGATAAAAGCATGAGAGCATAATTTATAACTTGATGAAAACTAGAGGAACAGTGAGAAGCAGCAACTGTCTCACTCTCGACGAGATGGAGGCTGAGAGTGAGTTGTTGTGAGGTCTGGTCTCCCCTCGCACTTCATAAACACATGAGATGACCTCTGAGTAACAAAAAATATTGGCAGGGTCCACTATCCATGCTTAAAAGTAGAGGAAAGCATGAGAAAAAGACAATTATTGGCTAGCATGTGCTTTTTTCACTGTAAGTTTAATTGTATTATTTGATTATTGGAGTGCTCTCCCTTTAAAATTATTATTTTGTAATAATTGTAAATGTATATAAAATTGGCAGAGCTATTACAGAGACTTCTCATTACCCCTGTCCAGTTTTCCCATTGCCAATTTTTGACATAACCACGGTATATTTATCCAAATGAAGAAGCTGACTCAGTTCCACTATTATGAACAGAAATGTAGGCTTCCCTGGATTTCCTCAGAGCTTTCCTCCACACCCTATTTATATCCCAGGGCAGACCTGGCCCAGAACTCTCGTTGGAGACATCGTCCCAAGCTTTCTGCTCCCTTCTGGCCTCTTGACTCTCTTTGCTCATGTGACTTTAGTAACCTGAGGAGCAGGGGAGGGTCCCCCACACTGTCTTCTGGTCTGGGTCGTCTGCTGGTTTTCTCCTGAACACCGTGTGATGGTGGCTTTGGTACAAGGTATAGTACTCACACTTGATGTTATTTTAGAAGTACCGGCAGCACGAACCTCTGTTATCCTCACTGCCTGCTCTGTTCTTTGGATGTAGTTCATTGGGTGACAGCCACTGTCAAACAGGACTGGGGTAAGAGTTAAGCTCTACCATGATACTGAGGATTACTCTACACACATGGCCTGGGATTCCAGAGGAAGGAGTTTTATTCTCTTTTAGTCATGGACTTTCCTCCCACGAAGATCTAGGTCCAGTATTCCTAGTTTGTTCTTCGCATTGGAGCCTCCTTTTACTACTTATACAGTTGCTCAGTTACTCCTTCTGAAAGCTCAGCTCTCCTTGTCCTTTGAGGGGTTCCTGTCCTTCATGTTTTTGAAGATGTCCATACATTCAATAATTCCAGGATGTTCCATTTTTTATTTTTATTTATAAAATAAAGTCCTAAGATAAGCCATTTCCCAAGGAGCTCTGGCAGCTTTTTAGTGGGTGTCAGAACGTGGGGCCCTCAGACGGTCTTGGGGTGCTTGTTACACCACAGTGTTGCTGCTCCTGGACTGCTTGGGGGCTGCAGTGATGAAATCCATCAATGTACCAACCTGTGTATTCATGGTGCTTCAAGATTCTCCAGAGAAAAGCAGCCAGTGAGCAGTGTGCTCGTGTCAGGAAAAATTCATGTAAAGAACTGGCTCAAGCCACCACCCAGCATGAAGGCTGGGCAGCACAAACTCTGCAGGGTGGGTCAGAAAGCATGTGGGGATGGCGCTTTCCTTCTTGCAGCACTTCTGCAACTCACAAAGTCCAGGAGGAACTGCTGTATTCAGCTTCCCCTGGTTCAAATCCATTGATTTCAGTTTCATCTAAACTCCCTCACAAACGCATATACTATATTGTATAATCTCACTGTGACACAGAAAAACAGAATTAAACATCCCACATATGTATCTGTAACTACTTCTGCATTTATGTACCAAGATAAAGACACTTTTTTACTGATAGCTACAAATGTATGCAATTCCACATCATAGTTAAATATTTCATGATATCATGCATTTGAAAAACATTCATTAATATGCAAGTGAGAATTTTAACATCATGTTTAATCAGAAAAGGCTGAGATATTAAAGGAGAGAATGGAATGTGATTGATTCTTATCGTACATCAGATATTTTACATCGTTCATTTGGTTTGAGCGCTGTAATTCTGGGAGAGAACTATTATCAAAGTCATCTCACAAGCCAGGAGTCAGAGCTTGAGGAGAATGTAGAACCCTGAGTTCAAGGGATCTTAATGAGTAATATAAAGTATGACTCAGAGAAGATACAGTGCTGCAGAGATCAGGGGCAGGAATTAATATTAATTGCAATTTTATGGCTATTGTCATAAAGTGACTAAACAAGAGACTTAAAAAAAGGAGAATCATATTCCCTCAACAGATTCTGCGCTCGAAGTTCCAAACGTGGAACTCAATGGACTGTGGACGAGGCTCCATCCTCTCGTTTGTGGCCTCTGCTTAGTGCCAGGGGTACTTTGGTTGGAGAGAGCAGGACTCCAGACCCGGCCACCCTCTTCCCATGACATTATACTGTGCCTCAGTCTCCTGGGAGTCAGGCCAGCGTGTGACTTGTGCCAGCTGGATGACGCCTGCCAGCACCAGCCTTCCAGAATGGGCTGTTAGGACTTCCACCTGCCTTCTAGAAATGCAGTCTGACCCAGCATCTCCCAGTGATGCTGACATGATCTGGAGCAACAGCAGCTGCCATCTGGGTGTGTGGTTACCTCCGTGGGGAGCAGGTATGGGGACAGGAGGGGTGACCCGGACCGCCACCCGAGAGCTGCATTTTGCATATGCATCCTGGCAGGGTGGTGAAGTGTGGGCAATCTCAGCACCGTGCTCTGTCTTTCTCAAGATTCATTCAGATTTATTTCCTTATCTAGCTATGGTTTTCTTTTTTAAATTCTGTCTTTAACTCCAGGCTGAGGGTGGAAGTCATGCTACAAGTATAAGCTGGGAGCTGTTTCTAGATGCGCTGAAGATGGAAGTACACGAACAAGAGGAACCAATGCAGCTTTCTGTTAGGAAGTGACAGAAATAAGACGCAAAGAATTTCCCTTCCACCCTCTCCCCTCTGCTGTGTTGGGCCGGACTGAACACCCACATTCCACAGCGGGGGTAAAGAGCTTCGGACGAAAACATGCGGGAGGAAGCAGAGTATCGAAAGGGAAAAAGTAGCACACAGCAGGGCAGCTGCCGGTGTGTCCCAGAGTCAGCTTGTCAGAAACGCCAGGAAACGCTGTTCTCATCAAAAGGGGGCTTACCGGGTGAAAGTGGTACATGAAGTGCAGCGAGTTCTACAAAATGGCAACCCAGGGTGTGGTGCGGTCAGTGGGCGTCATGAGGGACACGTGACTTTTTTCTGATGGGTGCGGGCTTACCGTAAGTAAATGCACGTGATATCACATATATTCTTAAAGTTGTATGCTAATAATGATGATGTTTTAAATTAGTCTAATCATATATTTGTCTAGTGTTTTTATTTTTTAAAATTTAAAAATGAATTAGCCTATGATTAGACTCATCCTGCGGAACTGGTACTTGGACAGAGTGCAGCTGGTTCTTTTATTTCCTTCCCTTCTCTCTTCTCTCCCTAGTTCATATTCCTTTAAAATTAAGTAACTGACATCACTAATAATATTTTATTACCTTCCTTCGTTAAATTATGGATATTATCTGAAAATCAATGAATTTTTAAAAATTGTTTGATGCATTTGGGGAAGTTACTAATGAAAGGAATTTGTTGAACCTTAAAGAATCATTTTGTAGGCAAATCTTAAAAATCATGCTCTTATCCCTGCATTAGCTTATGCCAGATTTTTATAGATGGGTTATATGAAGGGGTGTTTGCCTTGCAGTAAGAAATTGAATAGAAAACTTTTACCTTAAAATCTAAAACTATAGTCATAATTTAATTCTTGCAGCATTGTGCGTGTGTGGTTTTTAAATAAAGATTTTAATAGAAGCCAGAATGAGAATAACCAACAGTGAACAAGAGGAGGAACAAATTTATATTCAATTTCTGGAATAGACAACTTTCTATGCCAGGAATTGCTACTAGCTTTTTAAAATCATGCTATACCTTTATTTTTATGATGACATAATTTTCAGGGAATCTGATTTTAAATTGTAGACAGAGGTCTCAGAAACATTTTGTATTAATTTTGAAACTTAAATAAAAAAATGAATTTGAAGTTAACTTACCACATTTGTTTCTATAATATTTCATTGTTAAGAATCTAGCCTAGTTCAAATATCCCCACAGATTTCCAAACTCAAAACAAATTTAAAATACTGTCTGGAGGAATAGTACTGTACATGCACCATTCTAGGAGTGAAATTATGAACTTGCAATATGAGCAGTTAAGAACGCATGAGCTGAACTGCTCACTACAAATGGCAAAATGTCTTACTTAGGTTTAAGGTTCACACTGTGTCACTGATAGAGATGTCCAAACAGATTGAGTGTCCATTCCCCAGCCTTCTCTGTGACAAGACTGGACTCTGCTGCTGTCTAGAAAGTGTCTGTGGTTCCTGCATCCTCGAGTCAGTAATGACAAATTTTGCACAACTGGGGCATAGTACAGCAAAGAGACAGACTTATAGGCTTCTCAAAACTGACAAGGTATCATCACACACAATAGTGTTTCATTAGCCAATAAACCAAAGGTGATTGATTTAATTCATATTTACAAATACAGTGGACTGTCAAGTCTCAGATACAGAGTTCTTTAAGAGTTCTGGAAGGAATGTTACATCTTTTCTGTGTGGAGCAAGTGGAGAAATCCTGGTCAATATCACTCTAAGATGTGGAGATCTACCTGGAAACAAGTATGGCCTAAAATTATTATACAGAAGAGATTTTGAAGGCAACTGGCCAACTGGAGTTAGAACCAGCCCTCAGGAACAAATTGAGTTCGTAAGTTAAGGGTCCACCGCATAACTAAAACTGGAAACCAAGCAATAACTAAAATATGCAGTTTGAAGTTAGGAATTAGAGATAAAAATCAAAATCTACTTCTTTCAAAAATGACACAGTTATTACTCTATACATGACATCGGAACCCCGTAAACGTTGCTTAGGATGACAGCAAGGGAAACTTACGGAGATATGTACTTGAGAGATAACTTGGGTTGGGAAGAGGAAGGCTAGGGCTGAAAGCCACAGAAGTGTGGCTGGCACAGTGTGGTCACAGAATGGGACAGGCCTCGTGGAAGTCTGCAGACCTAGTGAGGGGACAATGGGTCACCAGGCCAGGTGAGCAGAGGGAAGAAGCTGAAGCCTTATCCATTAGTGAGTCAACAGAAGTCTTTAGAGGAACAATTTGCAATATGAATATGTCATGACTTGTGACCTCATGCTTGAGCAGCATGAGTTTCTAGGGTCTGAGGCTTCTATTGCTGTGCAACTGCATCTCTGAATTGTCATTCAGTGTGTTTTCATAATCAATAAACCAGACATGTGAAGGGAACAGCACTGTGGGAACAGCCTTGGGACAGATGACCAAACAATTTGCAAGATTCTGTTTTACAGTTAAGTGGTCCTTCCTCTCACCAGCATTATGGATTTCCTCTTCCCTTCTGCCCACATGCCTAGACTCCTTCTGCATCCATGAGTCCAGGATGTACTAACTACCTCAGTTCTGGGCACGAACTAAGGAGAATTAGATGCTGCTTTTGCCCTGAAGCTGTGTATAATCTCATAATGGAGATGCAACATCCTCATTCATTACGCAAGTTGGAGAGAGAATCTGATAATCACCCAGAACAACAACAACAAATTAGAAAACTAAAGCCTGGGAGGAGAATAAAGGTTTCCAGTTCACTTTTCTGTTTCTTAGACTTTTATTTGATTAATTTACCAAGGAATAAGATAAAGCTGGAAGCACAGGGACTTGAGAGACAGGAGGACTTGGAGTGATTGGTTATGGGCCCAGGTGAGGCAGGTGTCATAAATTTCTGAAGTGAGTTTCTTTACTGCACACGGACATACTTGTGTCTTAATTTAGGACTCTGTCACTACTGTCTGCCTTCACATCATACTGTGGCTGCTATATACTTCCAAAGGAAGCTCCCAGTGGGAGGTAGTCCCATTGCAAAGGATTTCTCCCCTCCAAGAAGAGCTGTGGCCAAATCTTACAATCAGATTGTATCTTACCTTCTGTCTTGTTTGATTAAAGAAGAATCTTTTTTACTTTCTTTACAGAGTTCAGAGTTACTTGAAATTTCAAGTATTAAATTTCATGATTATGAGTAGACAAAAACAAGTGGTTGATATTTTTCAACTCTTCTCCTCAATCTTCTCTGTCTTCTTGAAGTCTCTGGAAGAAAAGAAAATTGAGTATGTCATATGCCTGTCATCAAGAGAGTGCGTCAGCTAGGATATGAAAATTATTTACACGATTTAATCCTCCCTTGTTAGCCAGCCACTTAAGGTGCAAGATGAGTAGAAAAATAGTCAGATTTGAAGATGACAAGGCAGAAGCCTCCAAGCACGCTGATGGGTGGGAGATGGGAGTCAATTGGCCGGAACTAACAGTGCTGCCTTCCAGGGTCCAGCTGGTTGTGATTTCTGAGCCTGGTTGTAGGTGCCTGACAGCCAGAGGCCTATCTGGCTCCCTCAAGAACAGACACAGGATAGGGAATGTGTTTCTACCTCCTGGTGAGGAGAAAGGGCACTTTACATCCACTGGACCCATCACAGCGCGTAGATTTCTCAAAGGACAATGACCATGCATGTGGGCAGACACTCTCGATTTCAAAATCATGAAATGATAGCTGCATGAACTGTAGCAGCATGTAGCTCACCTCTAAGACATGCACCCTCATGATGTTCTCTCGAAGGATCCCACACAGGGGAAACACAACGTTCACTTCACCCTGAAGGAGGGAGTGATTGTGACATGCTTTCACCTTTCATGCTGCACGCATGACATTTCTGTACAGAAATCACACCACCTGGGTGTTCTTCCTACAGAAAATCTTTATGATTCCGTTTGATGAATGATAGACTCTAACAGATGAACAGAAGAGGTAGGCACTTATTTTGATTGAGGTGGGAAATATTCCAATTTACTGTATTTGAGATATTTAAAGATATGTAAAGAGATATTAAAGATTTAAACTTCAGAGTTTACAGTGCACATCTAGTTGGTTTAAAGTGACAAAGGTGTAACAAAGCAAACAGTAAGATTTTTTTTTTTTTTGACCAATAGAGCAAACCACATCAATAGCTTATTGTCTCACTGGCAGAGACGTTGAGTTAGGGACACCTCGCTTGTCACACACACCCACACAGGCCATGAGTCAAGGTCACGGAGGAGCAATGACAAAGAGGGAAAGCAGACATATACCTAACCCTGATGAAAATTAAGGAACAACTCCAGTAGCCCTTCAGATAGCAATTCCAAACACAACTTTTTAGACCAGACCTGTTTAACCGGCTTGGTCTCTGAGCCATGAATGTAACTCAGAGGAAGTAAGAGTGATAGGAACAAAGTAAATAAACATCAGAACTACAGACTTTCTGTAAGGGCTCCTAGGTATTTCAACCTGAATGCTTTTCTCAAGACATTTTCATAGGTGTAAAGGTGTAATTAGGGCCCTCTAAATTTAGTCGTCACTCTCGTAGATTTGCTCAAGGTCCTCTTTTCCCATACAGCATCAAAACTATTAAATTATTTTCACCTGTCCACAGGAAATCAAAGTTGACAGCCTAAAAAAAGGGTGCTCCCATGCCACTGGAAAGCCTGCGTTGTCAAGGTGCTTCAGTTGCTCAACAGTGCAGTGATAGGGAAGATTGGACTTTTATTAGGGTCCCTTAATCCGTTTTCCAACCTCCCCTCTGTGGCCAGTCTCAGGTGAATGTGATGCTGACTCCGTTCTTGCACTGGACTCTTTTTTCCTCAATGCCCACTGGTATTTTTATGATTCATTTTGAGGTGTGTCCAACTGTAAAGGGCTTAGGACTAAGCAAACACCATTAAACCCCAGGAGCACAGTCGACATGATTTATGTTGGCAAGAAGGAGGGAATCTCAGCAAAAGTTCCGTAGACTGCAATTAAGTCTAAGCCATTTGTCATTGTCTCCAAAGCCTTACAGGTGTGTAAGAGACTGAGCTAATTCGCTGAATTTTGAAAATCTAGTTTGGAATTAAACTCCCTGGTAAATGCACTGTTTGACACACATTCACCTTATGCTTCTTTTCTTGGTTCTCTGAGACTTTAAATGTCTAAACAAATTCTGTTTGGCAGTTATTTGTAGATGTGTATTTCTAAAGTAGTAATGATAATTGTTAATCATCATTCCCGTCCCTGTTTCTCTGAGGCTTTAAGCCTTCTGTCATCGTATCCCCATTTCTGTTACTGCCCATCTCTGGCCTGCACAGTTCTACTTTCTGCTTCTGTGAAGTCAACTGTTTAGGTCTCCACATGTAAGTGAGAGCATGTGGTATTTGTCTTTTTTTTTTAGATCTGTTTCAATTAGTACATTCTCCAAGTCCATCGGTGTTGGTATGAATGAGGGAAGTTACTTCCTTTTGAAATTTGTGAAGTATTCCATTGCATGACGGACTGTGTAACATCTGGTGCTTTTGTCATATAATTTTCTCCTGTGGCCATGATGGACATATGGGCTGAAACCCATCACTTGGCTAATGAGGATAGTGCTTCACTGAGGAAAGGATGAAAAAAATCTCTCCAACACAATGAGTTCAAATCTTTCAGGTGAATTCCTTGCACCCTACGGGAATTCTATCTTCAACTTTTATAGGTACTAACGCTACCCTAATTTACTTTTTTAACAACGGTGTGCACAACCCGGCCAATACGTGTCTTTTGTCTTTGTGATAAGAGCTACTCTACCAGGTGTGAGGGACATTTCATTTCGACTTTAACTGGGCTTTCTGGTGATTGATTAGTGTTGCGGCTGTCTCCTGCATTCGCCCGTCATATATCTTATTCTGAGAATGACCATTCAAGGCCCCTGCCCAGCCCTTACAGTGGGGCTAGTATTGCAGTGAAGCACGGACCGGAACAGAATGGCCTCCTGAGGTGGCCGTTCCTTTCTCAGCCCGGCTGTGTCTGGACCGAGTGCTCCCAGCCGCCCCTCCCTCGGCCCGGTCCCTCTCTGCCGAGCGGCTGGGAGCTCCAGGCCCGAAGTGCTTCCTCCGGTCCAAGGAGACGCAAGGCTTCCGCCACGGTGCGAGGTGACACGTGGCTCCGCGGTCCTGTAGGGCGTCCTCGGGCGGATCCGCTCGGCGCCCTCCCGCGGGCGGGGTGGTCCCGCAGGTCAGGTGCGGCGCCGGCGACCGGCCGCTCGAGCCGAGTCCCCAGCGCTCTAGCAGCTCCGGAGTAAGTTTCACAACTGCGTCCCGGGAGCCTCTGCGTGGGGACGGCCGCCCCCGGGGACGCGGGACTCGGGCCGCGAGCGCCCGGAGAGCCTCCGGCCAGGCGGCTTTACAGCAGAAATGCTGCGGGAGCCGGGCACGGCGCGCGCCCTCTGAACGCGCAGCTCCGCCCGAGGCAGCCGCCAGTCCGCGCCGAGCCCGCGCTGCGCCCGGACCGGGCCGGACCCCGGATCCCGCGCGGACCGGAGGCCGGATCGGACCCCGGATCGGACCCGGATCGGACCCCGGATCGGACCCGGATCGGACCCCGGATCGGACCCGGATCGGACCCCGGATCGGAGCCGGCCCGCCCCCTGGCGGCGCCCTCCGCGCTGAAACCGGACACCGCGCCGCCCGCCGGCCCTACAAAGGGGCGCCCGACCCGGCCGCGCTCGCGGCTCCCGCGCCGCCGTCCGGGCTCCGCCGCCGACCCCGCCGGTGCCCCGCGCGGGCCGAGCCGCAGGTAACCGGGGTGCGGAGCTGCGCGCGCGGGCCGGGGACCTCGGGACACCTGCGGGCCCGAGCCGTCGGCGCTGCGGACGGGGCCGGCCGGTCCCACCTGAGCTGCCCGAGCTGCGGGGCCTGAGCGCGGGGCCGACGCCAGCGGGGCGCTGTCACCCGGAGGAGCCGGCGGGGGCGCGGGCGGCCGAGGCCGAGGGCGAACCGCCCCAGCTCCGCGGTAAACAGGTGAAGCCCGCGTGGCGACCGCTCTCCCCGTTTTGTTTTACTGAGTATTTTTGCTCTAATTCCAAAATCAACAGAAATCACGGGGCAGATTTCTCCGGGAGAGTCACCCAAGAGAGTAGTTTTCCTCCAAGTTACTCGGGGGGCGGATGCAGAGTTTGTGGGGCCAGGAGGAAAGTGCTTCTTTGAGGATCGCGGAGCACAGACGCGCCGGGGGCCCCTCCGAGTCCGCTCCGGGTGTGCGCCGGGCTGTGCGGTCCCGCGTGGGCCGCGCTCCGCTGCCACGTTCACCGCGCCGGCCGCGTTTCAGGGGCTCCTTTATGGGACAGACTTGCGGGGTGAACAGCCGCACAGCAGTGACGACTGGCATTGCTGTTACCTGAAAACGCATTCCTAGCTCACACTGTCAGACCATCTCTCTGTAAATCGCAGTAGCTTCAACGTGATGAGATTCTTTTATGGTCCTGAATTTATTTCTACAGCGTGGCCGGCAGAGTTCCCGCAGGTTCGTCCTAACACGTTACCTGGTCTCCCTTGTTATTCAGACATTAGTTAATAGCATGTATCAGTTTTATAGCTACAGTTTCAAGGAGCGATACTTGTCTTTGATTTACGGCCGGGATGTGACAGCTCACTTTCCGGGTGATTTATTTAAAATATGCATTGCAGGAGAGGGGCTCCCCGGATTACTCACCACGAGGTCATTGGCTTGAGTCTGGCACGAGGCCATGGTTACCTCATCCGCATCTCGGAGCAGTTGCGGGGCCATTTGAATACATGGGCAGATAACTGATTCGAGTGATTTTCGTGCCCGTGAACTTAGGCATGGAGACACTCTTTCCAAGCCACTAATTTGGAGAAAGCTAATGGGCGCAGAGCGGAGCAGAGCCGAGTGAGTGGGTGCCACGACGCCCCTTGAGCTTTCCGCTCACATTTCTTATGGAGGGGTCCCTGGCAAGGCCCTGTTGGTACCCTCCCAAGTTATTTTAATGGAACGGATTTTTTAGGGAGAAAGACAGATAAATAATTGTGCTTTCTTCTGGGAACTGGTAAGTTTTTCCTCACTGTTTTTTTTCTACTGTGAGGTTCACATTGTTTTGCTGGAAGATAAACAAGTCTCTTCTGGCAAAAACTTCCAGACGTAAATGAAATCTGATTCGCACATCCGAGAAGCAAAGTCACAGCACCTCCTGCTGCCTGCCTTGCTGTGTGTGATCAGATTGTTCCGTCTAGGTTGCCGTCTTTATTGTTTACCTCCTGAAATGTGAAATAAAATATAACAAGTTTGTTATCTCTTTTTTTAAAGGTGTTTTCTCTTGGATATTAACTTTCCAGTCTGAAGCAATGGCATTCCGGGCGATTTGCGTGCTGGTTGGAGTATTTATTTCTTCTGTCTGTGTGAGAGGATCTTCCCAGCCCCAAGCAAGAGTTTATTTATCATTTGATGGTAAGAGTTCGTCAGAACTTTGGGGGGAGATGTCATTTGCAATTTTTTTTCTCTTTCTTACCCAGATTCAGAATTAATAAAGCTAGTAGGATATTACTGAGGACTGATTTCCAAAGATGACTAGGGCGCTTTTTGGATGGCAGGACCCTCTGAGGTGTTGGTGAATAGTGATAGACACGCCTGCTCCGGTGGAAGGATTTAGAAGGATGCTCGAAGTGCGTGCTCCGTGTTTGTATGGTTTTTTGGGCGTTTGACTTGGGTACTTGGGAAGATGATGACGAGTTCAAGGCCTCGCATTTTTGATATGACCATCCAGCTGATGAGGTTCGGAAACCTGCACTTTCTATGAATCGTTGGTAGCAGGCAAAGCTAGGGAGGTTAAATCACTGACATGTTCTACCAAAAAATTTGAGGCACTGGCCTCAGAATTGGTTATTCGATGTGTTACTGTAGTGGTAGTCCTTCCATTTCCACAAGGATTTCCTGAGGTTGGTGTAGAACCATAATCCATGGAAGATAGCCAAGAGAGTTGGAAACGTGCTTTTGATTATTGCTTGCACAAGTATTGTGTTTGGAAGTGTGGGGAATAGCGCCGTTTCTAGGGTTCACGTATAGGACAGGCAGGGAACAGGTCACCAAGTCTGTGGATGAGCTTTCATAGTTCGAATGACTTACAGGGGAAGACTGAGGTCTGCCAGGATGCCCCTGCTAATGGAGAAAATGGGGCAGCCCGCTGGCCGGCGGAGGGCTTCTCACTTCTGTTGCAGCTGCTCATTCTGTCAACATGAATCTCGGGGTCATTGCATGTACTTTTATTTTTACTTGGTGAAAGAACCCCCTCAGGTAAATGCCAATGGCAGGTGACATCCCTGTTATTACCAGTTTTAGACAGCAGGGTGACTCACACTGCTCACTCAAATGCAGTCTCTTTTACTTCCTTTGTAAGTTACCCAGCACTTTCTCCAAGGTCATCATAAACGCTGGGGAACCATATTTAGACCTGGAGTCCTTGAGTTTCTCTTCTAACCCCACAGCTATGTGAGGGAGTTGTGCAGGATGGAAAAGGGGCCCTTTGAAAGTCTATTCATCTTTCCAGTTACTAAAGCGTCTTGCACTCTCTCATACTACCTCCCAGGTTGGGAGCTATGCAAAGCCAGAAGAATAAGTGAGTCCTTAGGGAGTGGTGCAATTTCCCATCTATTTTCAATGTTTCTCCTGCTAAAGGCAGATGGCGTGGTCTAACAAATTAAGTGTCCAAATCTGTCTTCTCTTCTGTTGCATTACAACTAACCCAAACCTTTAAATACGTATTAGCAGCAAGCAAGTCACTAGAGATAATTCAGCAAATCTGAATTTGACAAGACAATTATGGTTTGTATTGTGCAAGAGAACATTAAACAATGGAATCAAAATTCAGTATGATGTAGGGCAGTGACCACTATGTTGAAGTGACCAACAGTGGTGTTAGACTTTTAAAACACTACTTAACTGACATTTTAAATGCTCTCAGATTCAAAACAAGTTCTTACAAAATTAAATTGACCTTAACTTGTAAGTTCTGTAGACTATAGCATAAGATAAACTACTGACTAAAGTTCTGTGGTTCCTGACATTTTGCCTTTTTCAACAGTGAAGAGTAAGTAATGAGTGAGAATATCGAATAACGTAAATATTGCGCTATTTTAAAAAGCATATAAATAAAAATACTAGTTTTAATAAAATCTCAAATTTCTAAGTTAATGGCTTTTCACAAAGTCCTAAGATGAACTTGTATCTAGACAAGGTATCATAACAAGATGACCTTGGACAAAAACAACTGTTAAAATGCACAAATTTCAAAATTCAAAGTCATTTTCTTAAGAGATATGGTGTACCTGTTCAATATGCTATCATCTATTTCTTATGATTTGAAATTTTTATCAGTCAAATAGTGATTTATCTTAACATCGTACTAATCCAGTTCCTAATTTTCCTGAAAATGGTTTATTCTTGACATCAAATTGTGAGCTATGTATATAGCACTGAAATGTATGCAAATATATATTCATTTAAATACATACATAATTTATTTTATATTTCAAAATTCTGTCACTGTTTCTTAATGAAATATCAGGATTTAGAAGTTGTTTTTGAGGAAATTCAAGTAATTTCAAATTATAACCAGCAGAGGCCAATTGTACCACCTTTTTTTCTTTTTTAAAAAATCTTTATTGGTACCTTATGAATACACGTCATCATCACATTCAACATTGAGAGTTTGTACCAGAATATGACAAGACTTGATTCTGTACCGCTTTTTAGTATCTCCGCACACCCGCAAAACGTCCTGCATAACCTGCCCTCCTGCTGTCCTGTCCTCCCTCTCCCTGTAGCCTGGCCCTCTGTCTCCTGTTTCTGGTGAACTTCAGAAGAATCTGCCCAGTGTTGTCTGTCCCCAGTCCATGTCAGTCCAAGGTGTGTGGAACCCAGCTTCTCTCCGGGGCGGATTCCACGCCCTCCTCCTGCGGGTGGGCGGAGTGGCGGTGGGGGGAGGACTTCCGCTGACCTGTGCAGGGCCAGGCCGCTCGTCATCAGCACTGTGTGCAAATGCTTTTCACAAGACACAAGTTAGTGACTTTTGTGCCTCTAGCATTTTCCACGTTAGGAAAATGGTAACTTCTGACATGTTGGAATCTTTATAGTTCTTATTTTAGGGTGTAGAGCTACTCATATGAATATAAAACTTTATGTCAAGGCTTTCTATGCTCAATATCACTGAGGAATAATCCAGTAGATTGACAAATTCACACTTGACAGTGTTACTGACATTACATTTATGAATTTTTTTTAAACTACACATTTTAGTACATAGTGATTACATTTATCATGGGGAATCGCTACGCGGACATAACGTACTTTAGTGCTTCTTGTTCTTGTGCTCATTCTCCTCTTCCTCCTTCTTTTGATCCCTACCCCTCCAGGTTATCCCTGCTCCGTGCCACTCTTGGTCATCTTCCAACTTTGAAAACTTTATTTCCAAGTTTTTCCCTTTTTCATTCCCTTTGCCTCCCTTCCTCTCCTTGTCCTTCCATTCTTGTTCTTCTCTTCATTTGAAAAAAATCTTGCTGCATCCTGTTATCTGTCCTTTACTTTGCTGTTTATTTGTATTTTGAGTCGCTCATATAAGAGAAACCATGTGATATTTAAGCTTGTACATCTGATTTATTTTACTTAACATTATGGTCTCCAGTTGTATCTATTTACATAGGAATGCTTTGTTTGTCCTTCTTTATACCATAAAAGTGCCCCATTGTGTATAAATATCAAGTTTTCTTTATCAGTTCATTTGTTGATGGACATACAGGCCTCTTCTAAGATTTAGCTATTATAATTTGTGCTACTGTAGCCATGGGTATGCAGCAATCCTGTAAATAATGACTTTAGCTCTTGTGAGAAGAGATCATGCATTTTTCCAGCAGAAAAGATCTCTGTAATCCAGAGTGATCGTAAGTAAAGAGGAGGTTGCCTTTTAAGACTTGATAACATGCTACAAATAGCATTATTGAAAAGGTCCAGCCTTTATTCCGTGGAGATGTTGGCTTACATTATTTGTATACAGTCAGGAGTACATTCTCAATATCCCGGTAAAATTTATCAGTTGTAAATTATCATCTTTAAGAAAAGGTTTCTGAAGTTCAGCCAAATATGGTATCTGTATTTGCTTCAACTTAAAATACGGTTACTGAGTTAAGTATGTTAGTATTACTTCTATTTAAAGTAGAGTTAATTCTTTAAAAATATTAAGATTACTTTTTTTTCAGCTGCTAATCCTGATTGTGAATCAAATATGTTCAATTTAGCAAAATAAACTCACTCCTACTATTTCCCCATGATCCTTTCTATGTCTGTAGGAGCTGTAGTAATGTTCTTCATTTCATTTCTGTTATTGAAAACTTATGATTCCATCAGCTTGATTAATTATCTATTTTATTAATCCCTGAATGATCATCTTTATGGGTTTTATATTTTCTCTAACATCTTGTTTCTTCTTGCTTCATGTTAACTTGCTCTTTTGTGGAACTTTTTAGAATGAGTGCATAGTTCAGTAATTTCACATCTTTTGGATAATACAACTATCATGCTATAGATTTCCCTCAAGATATCACTTCAGCAGGCTACTACAAATTTTGATATACTACACTACGATTTCCACTTAGTTCAAAATTTTTTGAATTCTCTGCCACTTTTACCTTTTATATCTGTGTTATCTAGGAAGATGTTAGTAATATTTCAGACTTCATATACGTTTTTTATAATTCTCTATTCTTTATCCCTGGTTGAATTCATTGTCAAATAATATATATTAGGTGACTGTAATGCTTTAAAATTTAAACTTATTTTATGGTCTAGAATGTAATCTATGTTGGGAAGAATATATATCTTTGTATACTTGAATAGATAACTTTTATTGTATAGTGTTCAAAGACAGATCAAACCTGTAAATAATATTTCTACAGCCCTTCTGATTTGGTATCTGTTCTCTCAGCTGCTGACAGTAGAGGTTGAATCTTCAAATATAATTTTAGAATGCTTTATTTCTCCTTCACCTGCAATCATTTTTTGCTTCATGGTTTTGAATTTCTACTAGTATGCACTGGCATATTTACGAGTGTGATACCAGCTCAGAGTGACTGTGCACTTCTGCAGTCATATCTCTGTCAGAAATGAGGTCAGCTTGGGGAACCCAGGCTCTTACTGAGAGCTGAGATGCAGGTCAGTGAGAAGGTTCAGGGCTTAATTTCTAGTAACAGAAGAATAAAAGGGAAAGAAAAAAAGTGGTATCATGCTTCCTAAGAAACTTACTACCTTCTTATTATTAAATATTCTTAATTATTCCTGGTAATAATCCTTGTTTTGAAATTTATTTGGTGTATACTCTCCTATATAATGCATATACCAAAAAATGTAATGATAATTAAATGAAGGAAATATTTGCTATGAATGCTAGGATTCCTAAGAATTATTAATGAAAGTATTAGGAAGTATATCTAAATAGACGTATTTTATATGCATCATATATCCATAACAAGATAGCAGTGTGGTATAGTGAGAATACCTGGAAACGTTGAAAGGTCAGGGTTTCAACCCTTGATTCTCCACTTACTGACTATGAAATTGTTCAGACCTAGAAATGCTGGGCCAGATGATCTCTAAAATTCTCTTCTTTCCTAGAAAGTATATTGAAACTTAAGTTTGCTTTACAGAGGTGGTCTCTGTTAGGAAGTCATCTATAATTATATCCTGTAATATTTTCAAGAAGAGCTTTGGTGAAAGATCTGAACAAAGCAAGAATGGAAAAAAAAATATTTTGAAAGTTCGAAAGGAATGTTTTGAGAATGTTGTGGATTTTAATACTATGTAGAATGATTTAAAATCACAGTTTACTGTTACTCTCTGGGCATGAAACCTTAGGGAAGGTGTTTCTTCTCTCTAATCCAGAATTCTGTCATCTGTGAGAGGGTAGCACTTATTCATACAATTATTTTGAAAATCAAATGAATTAAGTTGTAAAGTAGAATTCATAACATGTATCCTATTACACCACATAAAGGCTTGCACTGGAATTAGTATTTGTCAGTCCCCTCGGTTAGAAATATGCCTTCCTTTGTACTATATTTACCCCCTCCAGTTTGTATAGAGGCTGGCATTTGCTGTTGTCCAGTAAATGTTGAATTAGCATAAATTTTGATGTTTCTTATTATCGTACTATTCCAGCCAGAAGAATCCATCTATGCTATAAACTTTCTCCAGTGGATTTTCGTTACCTGAAAGCGGTGGGTGGCCCTGGGGTTACCGTTTCTGTCTCAGACTCTTCTGTCTTTGTCATACAGCTGGGACACAAGCACCATGAAGAGAGAGGGTTGTGTTACTTCATACACAGCCAACCAGGGATCCATTTCCTGCCACAAACCAGTGCTCCATGATTTCTTTTTTTTTTTTTTTTTTGTAATTGAATTTTTTGGTACATTACATATACACATCATGATTGCACTCAACAATGAGAATTTGTACCAGTATACGATGCAACTTAATTCTCATTTTCCCCATAGCCCGCCCACCCTGCCACCCCCACCCCCTACATACATAAACTTTGTTTCCTTTCTTTTTTGTTATAATTTCATTATTTTCCCCCTTCACCCCATTTCACTTTTAGTAATTATTACTAAGTTATCAAATGATAAAACATATTGCTCATTTGTGTTCAGAGGTTGAATACCAAGTACAAATTTGAAGTTAATGTGTCCAAAATCATGTAAAACTATCTCTATTACCAAAGAAACCTTAATTCTATCATGTGGCTGTTTTAAGTACCAAATCTTATTCTAAAAATGATGATAATCCTGAGGAGCACTGGATTATTATTTGCTGTTTATGTCTGGAAAAATAATGTCCTGAAATAAGTAGAATCAATGGGAGGCATACACTAGGTTCCATCAGATTCCTGCTAGTTCCATGCATGGATAGAAGTTCACATTTAATATTTAATTAATTTTAAGAAATTGGGTTAAAAGATGTGTTTATAAGCATGCTCTTGAGTATAGCTGAAAGTACCAATGAGGCTGTAACAGCCCAGAGACAAATTCATTGGTGGTCCAAAAATACATAGCAGAAGGTTATTATCTGACTACTCTTCATTCTCAGCTCTGGCTGCAGCAGCAGTTATGAGATCCTGCTAGAAGGTGATCCCATTGCATTTAAATAAGTGATCAAGTCACATAAAAATGAAAAACAAAATTAAAGCTCTGGAGATTTCTATCATTTTGATAATTTATTCTATTTAATATTGGCCAAACTTCTAACCCACAATTAAATTTTACGTTTATATTTACATGCACGTGAGAGTGGCTTCCAAGAATACAAATGATTGAATATGAAACATAAGTTGGAAAACAGGTGTGTTATATGCAGGAACTAATCTTGCACAGAGTGATCAATTCTCTCATTTATTTACTTTGTCATTCGTTTTGTCTTTTTTTTTAGAGTCAAATTTTTGGTAATAAAACTGCCAGAGTCCCCAAGGCAGGGGCAGTGTATAAGTGAAAGATGATTTAATTTCTAACCAAAGAAGATAAAATATCTTTTATCTTCTAATATCTGCCTCATTTGACAAGAAGCTCAGTTAATTAAATAACAAATAAATGGGCCCCTGAGAACCAGCGAGCTAAACCCATAAGCTGATGAATTGTCATTGGACAATAAACTCACAGTAGTAAATGACTTCTTTATGAACTCTAGTGGCATTAACATCACAAGCCCCATTTGTTGGAAACAATTTGTCTCTTGGTCTCCCAAGAGATAACAGTGGAGGCAATTGTTCATGATCTCTCCATCAATCTTGGAGTATGTTCAGTTGTAGTTGTACTGAATCTTCTGAAATATGCTCAGGAACCTTGCTCCTCTAGTTTCTTTTAGGTCACCTTTTAGTGGTTTCTGTTAAGCATCACTACAGTATCTTGAGCATCACTTGCATGTGTTAATAAACCCAGCTGCAGCAAAGGATGTGGTGTGGGTGGGAGCTGAGCGTGTCCTCTTGTGATGCATCCTTGAATTCAAGGGGGGCTGGTGAATGAGGGCGTGATCTGGATTTTACCTAAACCAGCTCTGGGTGGGGTGACACAAGATTGGTGAAGCAAAGCAGCACATTCAAAACTGCTACATGACACAATTGCAGTTCAAACTGGAAAAGATGCCAAAAAAACTCCAGTTTTCCTCATAGTGCGCATCACCGCAGGACTCTGGGGACCAAGAGTCTCTGGGAGGTGAGGAAAGTGTCTCCTTGACAGGCTTTAGGGGGAGAGCAGGGATTTTAAGTATGGCAAAGAATCTCTCCTGAGAAATATTAAAATAGCAACATATTATAATGTGCTCTGGATCCTGTTAGTAATTCTTAGGACAATTTGGAAATTTATGTTTCCTGTTATTAAAAAGAAAATAATTCTTATTCTAGGTGAGTTTTTCCAGAGTTTATTAAACTGGTTCTATTGCCAAAATAATATTCTGTGATGAGGCCATTGCAAAGGTTCAAGTTGCTGGAAAGGAGAACAAGAGGGAGGGCTCAGTGCTCAGGATTCTGCACAGTGGGTGCGTGTGCTGTGAGCGTCCAGCCAGCCAGCCCAGGGAGCCCCGCTCCGATCTGTCCTTCTTCATGGGGTTACCGAAGATAAGTCCAAACACGTATGTTCATAAGATGCAGATAGCCCAGAGTAATATTGGTTTATTCTAAACTTGTCCACATAACGAATATACATATATATATGTGTATATATATATGTCTATATGTATATATATGTATGTGTATATATATACATATATGTAAGCAATACCCTCTCTCTCTCTATATATATATATATATATATATGTGTGTGTGTGTGTGTGTATGTGTGCAGATATATTCACAAAACTGTATTTTACCTGTTACTTTCAGGGTCTTTTTAGAGAAATAAGAACCAAAATTGTGTATTTTTCTATCATTCATGGATACATGCATGCATATGTGTGTGTGTGTCTGTACGTGTGTGCATAGTTTACATTTATTACAATAATCATTGACGCTGATGCAATCTTTGTGACTAAAGAGTTCATGCCTTTTCGTGTTCTTTTCTGACACGATGATGGATAGGCCTGAAATTTCAGGAAAGAGAGAAATCACCGTTCCCACACGCAGGGTTGTCTTAGGAGCCAGGAGAGTCATCGAGGATACTGCTGCCTCCTGAAGGCCTGTGGAAGCCACTGTGTCACGGACACTGTCGGGGCGGGCGGTGACAGCCACTGGAGTGGGTGGGGGTGGAGGCGTCTCGGAAACAGGCTTGAGGTGAGGAGCTCGCGTGCCTCAGAGTAGGTAGCGCCACTCACAACAGCGTCACCACTGGAGATGCCACAGCCGCCCTGACACCCCGGCTCAGGCCCGGCAGCCGGCAGGGCTCAGCGTGGAGCAGTTGCAGCCAGGAGAGGAGATGCAGGCGAGCGCCAGAGGGTCCCGGGTGAGGGCGCAGCTCGGCGGGGTCCACTTGGTCAGATGCACGTGTAGACGCTGCACACTGCACCGTGAATGCGTACAGTTCTTATACAACTTCTTTAAAAGCCAGAGAAAGTTGTCAGAGTAGTTTTACTTTTTTCTTAGGACCTCAAACTTCTGGAAAGCGAGGATCTAAAGTTCTCTCCTGGTGCCACCATGAATCCTTCCCCTGGGTTAGACTCCGAGCCAGGCGCCCTCAGAGCCCCGCGTCCCGCGCTGCAGCCCAGGCTCCCTCGGTGGCTGTGGGACTCCTGAGATGAGGGGGGCCGGCACCGGGGGTGCTGCATACGCGAGGTCTCTGAGTGGTTCCTCCCCTGCTCCTGAGGCCAGCGCTGCCTGGGTCTGCGGCTCTCTGCTGTCCCTGCATAGTCTCCCGGCGGTGGTCGCTGGGCTGCAGTCACAACGTTGGGCAGGGACGATGTCCGAGGTAGGGAATCTGAGCATGCCGGCAGGTAGCAGGACACGGGCCCATGACGTGCATCTCCTCAGTGCACGTAGGGTGAGGCTTTATCACTATTAACTTTATCCCTATTAACTTGAGCATAGTAATGTAGAGACTCTTTCGTCTCCATTGACCTAGGGCCTCGGCACACAAGGCAAGACCCCTCTGAGCCGCAGCCCCTAACCCGCAGACTGTACAGGGGTCTCTCTTCACAGAGACTGAGCCAGTTCATCAGTTTTTATTTATCTCTGCTTTGTGGACATTCACATACTTTTTGTCTCACATTTTTCCAAATTATTACTATTGCAGTTGAAAAGTCATCAATCTGATGTGCTATGAACATCAGAATGCAGGTTTTTGGAGTCAGTCCCTAGAATACTCTACAGGGCTACCCTGCATGTATCTGAGGTACTCATATGTACATATACAACATTTGTGTCTCCACGTGTCCACATTGAATATGGAGCTTGAAGGAAAATAACCATAACAGTCTGTGTCCTAGTTTGAAGTGCTGACTACTCTTGCCTTAACCAACTTTAACATTACCTAGTATTTAAGAGTCTTTGTTGTAAATGTATGAAATATTATACCTAATTAATTCCTAAATTAGTACCTTTCTAAAACTATTTTTAAAGATGCTTAGGTCCCAAGGTTTCAATATAAGAAAGCTCTTATTTCAATCTTCTATGTTGTAATGACCAGTGTCAACCCTTCAGCCTTATGAAATTAATAAACCAAAGACCTGAGAGCAACATAAGATTACAAATGACAATTTCTGTTCTTCTGTGAAGAGATCAGACTACTCAGGTAGCAGAAAGAAAACCTTGACTCTGTGTAGGATTAGAAGCATCTGAGAAATTGTGTCTTTTCTATAGAGTTTTGCGTTTCCAAAGAAAGGATGAATTTTGGAAAAGGAACATATATCTGAGAGTAACTCATGTACCACACATGCACACATACATTGAATGCACACACACAGGATCTGTGAGTAAAAATGCCTGCTATTTTAATAAAGTTTTGGTTTCTCTTAAGGAGACATTCTTTGGTAAATGAGCATAACAAATAGTGATGAGAAGAAAAATACTGTATTTTGGTCTTATTTTAGTGTGTTATTATGTTTTCTCCCTCTACATTTATGAAGACCACAGATTTATGATTATAGAATAAGTGGCTGATTAGCTGATGCATTGTATCGCTAGTGAAGCATTTCTGACTTTGGAGTATTGGCAGCTCGATGTAACTTGGCTGAGCACCAGGACAGGACTCTGAGGACTTCCCTGCCACTACTGATGGCTCCTGGTGGGATAGAGTGACTTCCGAATAGCAACTTTAAGAAGGTCACCTAGAGCCTGTAGCAGGAACACAGAGGGAGGGGATGAAAGATCACTTGGAGTTACTCTCTGCGCTTCCTTTTTTAGCCAGTGAGCCTTGCCCTCACACAGCCAGTATCCCTCTGGGCAGCCTCTATTGCCAGAGTCTGAGTAGAGTTCCAATTATAGCATATGAAATACAATCTTTAATGATGGGCTTTGTTTTCCAAAATCTTCATTTCACAAACATTTGACTGGAAAGGCTTTTTTTGTGTGTCTTTTGTCCACAGACACAAGTTGGTACAAAGCAGATGACATGTACCACCTCTGGTACACAAAGGTACCTTTGTCACTTACTGAAATTTGTTACTGATTGTAGCAGTTCATAAAAATTATAAGACAGCACTAATAAAATTAAAAATTGAGAGGAAGAGGTTGAGCACCTTTCTGCTTACTTGGACTTCCTTATTTGGGTCAGGAAGCAGCAACCTATGTGGCCCTTATAAATGGTAGAAGAATAATTCCAGCAGAACTATAATTTCTAGTCCAAGAGTCTCTTGTTGATTACATGAAGAGTAGCAAAGGGACTACAAAACTGCATCGTATAAAGTGCATATTTTTACTGAATTTCATTATAGAATAGAAAGAAATCCATAGAGGGACAAATTATGCAAATAGACTAAGCTGAAAAAATTTTAATAAAGAAACTTGAGATGATGACCAGGCAGACAAAAGTCTGGAGAGTTGTGGTGACTATTTTCACCTCAGAACTTTTCCACCTTCTTAGAGACCAGCTCATTATCATAATCTGAGCAAAAGAAAAACCTCATGACATTGCTTATCTCTTGATTTTAAAGAATCGTTTGATAGTTTATTCTGTGTTCACAGCTAATGACAGCCCTAGCCATTGTTTAATGCTCACCCTTCTGTACTGACATCTGAGGTTTGCACACTAAGGATGGAAGCTGTATGAAGATTTGAGTCTCACTGCTGCCCTACAGGAAGCCAAATTTCCATGGAATGGTTCTTTACAGAAACAGCGTCCTGGTTGCAGAAGCTTCCTGCTTCATGGGTTCAGCCAGCCAGACTGTCGCTCCACAGGTTCAGGCACGTGCGCTCTTACTTCTCTTTTGTTTCTGCTGAACAGTAATGCTCAGAGCATCCAAAGGCCACAGGACAGAGGGGACTAGAACAAGGAGGGTATTATCACCACCAGAAGAGCATTCAGAATGTTGTTAGGAGAAACCAATTAAGATGTTATTTTGAAGCAGAGACCCTGGCATGTCTTCAGAAAGTTACTTTTTGGACTCAGCCAGGGTTTAGCTGGCACAGAGAGTGTATCTTTAGCTGAGATTTTTGACAGCTTCAATGCACATGCTTTTTTCTTTGAGTTGATTCTCTTAAAAGCCATGTTTCCTGCCACCAGTCAACATAATTGCATCAGTTCTACTTCCATTAGTCCCCAGACCCTGCTGCTATGACTAAGGTTTTAAAACCTTTGTGTGGAAACCTAATTATGCAAACATTTTTTTTCAGTTGGACTTGCTAATGCACATCTTCAGTGCAGCTATATTTTTATTTTGATATATAAAGTAGGATCAATTCTTTATGCTAGTGTTACATTGTTGGGTTATGTGTTTCATTATGTTGCCAACTCTAGTGTAGGCAGTTTGAGAGTATAGAAGAAGAACACTGGAGACTTATTATGTTGAGGGGAAGGACGGGGTGCAGACTGTGCTGCAGAATGAAATGCTCTGACTTTTTTAGAATTCCTATAGCAGCTGGCTGAGGTCTTCATTATATTTGTAAAATCTATTTCTCCTTTATTATATGTTTTTAAAAAATAATTTTCAGCATCTTTTATTAAGATCATCCTAAGTTTTTACTACCCTATATCTGCTTTGTAATTTTCTAATATGTCTGTCACAATTTTTGTACATAGGATGATATGGACACTTCAGATAGTGCATTAAAAATGCAAGACAGACTTACCTGGCAGCTGGTGTCTTGCATTTATTTCCCTTCATCCTCATGTGTGCATTTGTGTGTGCGTCTATGTGTGCCTGTGTGTGTGTGCATCTGTGTGTCTATCTGTGTGTGCCTGTGTTTTTGTCTGTGTATGTCTGTATGTGCATCTGTATGTGTCTGTGTGTATGTGTCTATGTGTGTCTGTATGTGCCTGTGTTGTTGTCTGTGTGCATCTGTGTGTGTATGTTTCAATGGCAAGAGAGAAAGCTTGTCACACTTAGGATGGTGCTACTCATGAGCGGCCACAAGCCTCAGAGCCCAGGTGGGGGTGGCATGTTTAGTGCGGATGGAATCAGAAGTGACCCGGAGCTACCAGACATCATTTCTTTGTGTTTCAGACATGAAATACAGGGCAATGAACACTTAGATGAAACTACTTCTAAAACAATAACCTTTGGCTTCCCAATTTTACAAAAAGAATTTGCTACTAAGACAGAATTTTAAAACTTTTCCTAATGTTGCTTCTGGCAAAAAATAATATAGTTTAATAATTAAAAATAACCCTGATGAACCATAAATGTTTTTCAAAGTATCTATGTTTTAAATTCCAACTATAAAAATTTGATTGAAAATAGAAGCTGAAATATTAGATTGGGATTGATTGCAGGAGAATTACAGATCAATACGAGCAAATGTGTCTGTTCGCTTTATAAAGAAACCCATGCCCTCTCACTATTGTATCCTCCTCTCCCCTCTTCCATCACTTTCCTTTTTCAAAGATCCCAACCCTCATTTATTCTCTCAGAAACCCCGGGACTGCATGCTCCCACACAGACCTTAGAGCTTACCTGTGCACTGGGGGCTGCACCTGTGGGTGTGAAGGGAGCTTGGGGCATCTCGTCAGGTGTGAGCAAGAGACACAGCCCCAGGAGTCCCTGCCCGCCCCTGACCCTAGTGCAGGCGCCTTACAGAGGAGGATGTCTGAGAAGAAACTTTCCCTCACCAGAGCTGAGGAATCGCTATATGCACAGGGCAGGTGGCAACCCTCTGCTTGTCGGTACTGCACTTGCACCCTGGCTAGAAGCAGGATTGCGGCGGAATTAAGTTGGAAAGCCAGCTTGGGTCACTGCCCTTAACAAAGGTCCTTCAGGGCTGGGACAGCCAGCTTTGCCTCTCTCCCATCTTCCTAGCAGTGCCTTGCAGCTAAGCAGGAAGGAGCCTGTCACCTGTCTGCGGCATCAGAAGTCCAAGGCTGGATGAATTCTGCAGCCCAAGAGCAGTGGCTCCTTTTCCAGCCTTTCATTCCCCTTAGTGTGTCCCCATCGTGAGGCCGAAATACCAGAAGTCAGAGGAAAATGAGTCACAGATCAGGAAGAGAAACTTTCTAATTTGGGATTTTGGAGAGTGACTACGTTTGAGACCCCAAAACGTGTGTTTCAGCTTTGCTGCACGCTGGGCCCAGAGAAGCTTTGACGGTCCTGCAGCCAATGATTCCATGAGCTGACTGGAAACTTTCTCCAGTGCTGGTCAGCAGCGCAAACATCCACAGAGCAGTCAGCGATCAATGCCTGACTGAGGAACTTCTGGCTGGTCTGGGATCAGGGGCTTTGCAGCCCCCAAAACTGTGAAGACAGAAACTTATTTTCCTTATAACTTACTGTCCTTAGGTGTACTGTTCTGATGACCCACAATGGACCAGGAAGCCATAACCCTGTGCTGGCTCTCCACTACAGGACCGTCAACAGCCAACAGTTGAGAGGCCTTGTGTCTTTCCTACAGTGCTGGAGACTGAACCTACACCTTCACCCCAAGCTAAAGCCCTGAGTCCTCCATGCTGGTGGGGGATAGTCAGTCCTTGGCCTCAACCCCCCTACCCCTATGTCCAGGTTGCCAGTGAGCACTCAATCTTTCCTCCTCGCTCGCCCCGTCTTGGCAAAGAGCCTAGGCTTGGCCTCTGCTTGCTGCCCATGTCTCTCAGGATCCTCCGGCTGTGGAACCACAGCCACTGCAGGGCCTCAGTGGATTCCAGATTGGGACAGTAACAAGGGACAATCTCGTGGGCTCCTGGAGAACAGCTGGAATCCTCCAGATAAGACCAGGAGCTTCAGCAGGAAGGAGAACAGGGTTGCCCTCAGCTCACAGGTCATCCTACATGGTGGGGACGCAGTGCAGGAGCTGGATCCCGGATGGATCAGCAATGTGACATTAAAATTGATGCCTCTAGAAAGCTCATTTAGATCATAGAGCCCGACAGTTGATTCTGTCACTGGTGTGCTTTCTCAGGAAGATAATAACTTTTCCTGTGATTTGATGAGAGATTCCTTTTGTTTTGTTAAGTGCAGGTCTAAAGGCTTTCATGAATTGTGCAGCTGAGCTAGTTAGATGTTTACAACCAAAAAGACTGGGCCCAGGAAAGCCGTAAGAGTCAAGAGGTAGGAATGAGTTACGCAGTCGTATGGGCAGGTCCAGTCAAGCTGAGCCTTTCACGCCTGAAGAGGCGCCAGCATTGTACATAAAGGATGTGTCATCATTAGTTATAATTTTAAAAACCATGAATTAAAATTTGTGTGATCTTTGTCAAGAGCATAAAAGTTCTTTTCTATTATAGTACAGGAGCCTTTTGGTGCTGTCTGCTTTGTCTCTGCCTGTTATAAACCATAATAAGAACAACTCTGTTTCATAAGACCTTGACCAGCTAGGCAGAGGGGAGGCCTGGGTTGGAAACTTTTCTCCAGGACTGATGTGCGCCTGACTCGCGGCTCCTCTAAACTGCATTTCTCAGGCCAGAAAATAATGAAAATAATTGTTGTTACTTGATAATAACATTGACCTTCATGATTGTAGATACCAATAACCTCAGCTATACTGGAGGCTGGGGCAAAAAGATCACAATTCAAGGTCACTGGATAATTTAGTGAAATCCAACTTCAAAACAAAACAGAACAAACAAAGCACAGGGAGGAGGGGGTGGTGATTTAGCTCAGCTACGATGCTTAGTGCCATGATGGGGGCAGAGACAGGCAGAGACACAGAGAGACAGAGAAAGAGCAAGAGAGGCAGAGAGAGACATTGGCAGGACAGA
>PVIR01007078.1:0-62699 GCA_004026965.1 Petromus typicus
AATAACTTATTCAGATAATTTTATCATTAAAAATTCAGAGCTGGTATAGTGGTGCAACCTGTAAACCCAGCACTTGAGAGGCTGAGGCAGGAGGATAGCCTCAAATTCAAGGCCAATTTGAGCTACATGATAAGTTCAAAGCAAGCGTACTAAACTATACAGTGAAACCCTGTTTAATAAAAACAACAAAAGAATTTCATTTTATGCCTGAAGTTAGACCCTGAGAATTCATGAATATGTGAAAACATTAAGTGCAGTCCAGAGGAGAAAGTGGAAGAGTAGAAATAATTGTGCCAGTATAAGTGAACAGGAGAGCTGAGGAGCACGCAGCCTCATCTACTGTGGGCAGGGTTGTAGAGCTTAGTGTTCCTGACAGTGTTACTCAGCTCAACTTCCCTTTTGGGCCAAGGGAACATCTCAGTGCTGCCCAGTGGTGGCTTCAACACTGACTTGCACAGGGCTTCCATAATATGTGCTACCTGAGGGCATCAGATGTGTAGGCAGAGCCTGTTCCAGAACCAAGTGTGGGGCAGCACTGGCCGTGAGAGGACTGCCCCAGCTGCAGGTTAGAGGACTTCTAACCTGGACTCATCCAGAAGCCTCAGGAGATTCAGATGAGTTTCATCTGAAGCTGGGTCCTGGAGCCACTACAGAACCACTACAGAGGAGCCTTTTCATTTTTTTATCCAGGTCCATTAAATGTTTTAGTTGGAACAAGTACCTAACACTTCGTACTTCTTACTTCTTTCACACACACACCCCCATCTCCAGCTCCCCTTTCCTTTTGCACAACACCAAGTATTTTAGTGTCTACTCCCTGCCAGGGCACAGGATAATACAGTGACTCAACTCTTGCCCTAATGACTTTTTTTTAGGAAAGACATAAAACATCAGAAAATAGTAACTTGTTACTGCAGAGTTACCAGAAAAGTAACTATGAAGTTGCAAACTGAATAGGTTCAGTGATGTAAAACGCTGGGATTCAACGAACCTTAAACTATAAAAATGATTTTATAATATGAAGGAAAAGGACTGAATTGGGAAAAAGATAAAGATGATAATCAGATTGAAGAAGGTCAAGCAAAGTCTCAGGGAGGAAGGAGTCTGGAAGTTGCCCCTGAAGGAAGAACAGCCAGGCTGCACCTCTTCCTTCATTTAAGTGTAGATGGTTGGTGAAGTATCAGAGGTTACAAGCGGGCTGGGGCCTGGCTGGGAGGCCCACCAGTCTCACCCTGTCCAGAGCGCACAGCAGCTCCTCAGATGCAGTAACCCAGTGTCCACCTGATGATGTTCAAAGAGCAGCAAGATGGTAGCTTTTAAAGAAAAACATTCAAACCAAGTTTAAATAATTTTGTGAGAAATCTGCTAGATTTAAATGTTAGCTGTTTCAAGCCTTCAGGAAATGTTTTGTAAGCCCATCAAGATGTATCTGGTTGCCAGAAGAAGCCCACTGAACAGTTTATGACCTTTTCCGTAAAGTACTGCAGGTAGAACAGCACCTGTGAAGGCCTCAGGCAAGCAAAGGCCAGACTTGTTCAAGAAAAAGACAAACAGGTGCTTTCTCTGGTGAGGAGTGAACGAGAGAGCAGAGTGTATAGATGGTGCTCGGAGGGGGCACACCATGAAGGAGCTCCCTAAACCCTGGTAACGTGCTACAGCATCTAGACCAAATCTCTGCTGAGCAGTCTGACCCTAGAAGACAAAAGTACTCCTGCTGAAGTTTAATGTAAATGCATCTGGAGTCCAAGGGTCAGAAGGTACTAATCTAAAGGAGTGGATGCAAATTTAGTTACTCTAGTATCCCCCAAACCAAGAACCCTAAGGCTACACAGAACTGCACGTGCCTGAAGGGGGCCTTTTCCTAATCCCCCCAAAATGTTATAAAACTGCAGTTGTCCCTGAAGGTGGGTGTATCACTCCATTTTACCTTTCAGAAAAAGCCCAGTGATCGAAGTCTGAGTGTGGATTTTGGTTGTCTTTGAAGTGGAAATTTTTAATAATAAAACACATTTCCCATTTAAAGCCAACTGAGACATGTTTTATGCTTTTTGTAGGCTTGTTTTGTCATGTAACTTAAGGCAGATATATCAATTTAGAAGCCAAGATGAATACACTGAACTTCAAGTAAAATGGAATATATAAGCAGAGCTCAAACCCACCAAACTCACTCTTTCAGCTCTTTAGTGAGAGCTGTTAACTTCAAGATGACGTCAATGTATCCTGGATTGCAATTTTTTTTTTTTTTGAGACAGGGTCTCGCTTTGTAGGTCAGGCTGGCCCTGAGCTCAGCCTCAAACTCACATCACAGCAATCCTCCTGCCTCTGCCTCCCGCATGCTGGGATTCCAGGCGGGAGCCACCACGCCCGGCACTGTGGTATGTGGTACTGGTTGCTGCTGGGGTAAGTCTCCACACCCAGTATAGTATGTGGTTACCGGGGATCGAACCCGGGTCCTTGTGCTTGCAAGACAGGCGCCGGAACCACTGAGCTAAATCCCCGGCCCTGGATTGTAATTTTTGAAAATTGAAATATTATCTATTAGAGCCCCCCAAAATGAAAAGAATGATCTGTGCTCAAGAGCTGAGAAATCTAGAGCAAAATGAAATGGAAGTGAAGATGGATGTAGATAGAAACAGGCTTTCTCAATTACCCACCAGGCACTGAATAAAATACTTTAGGAACTCGGTGGCCAAGCCTTCCTCTTCAGTGGCATGAACTCAACATCTTCTGGAGAAAATCCTAGAGGTTGAGGACAAGAGAGAAGCTCTACTTGCCTGGTGAGTGTCAGGACAGAGGGAAAACAGGGAAGAACGCAGGCTCCATGTGAGGTCTGGGAAGTGCGTTCGCATGCAGCCCTGGAGACAGGCGAGGGGTTCAGAGTAAGCAGGCACCTGAGTGAGTGTGCACAGCGGGGGGACCTACGCCAGGCTTGGGGCTGAAATGACCAACTAGCTCATTAAAAACCACAGGTCAGTTCTTGGATATGTGGAGAGAGAAGCATAATTAGTAACATTTGGAGGATGCTACATTTTGGCTTTCTGCTTTACTCTGTAGATAAAAATAGACTTGGTTTAGTTTTATTATTCTTTATAGCAGTTTTAATCCATTAAATTCAAGTGTAGGTACAGTTGCCTATACAATATTTTGATTTTTTATTACTAAGAACTGAACTCACGACCATATTGGTATATATTCTTAGCCCATTCAAAAAAATTTTGCTAAATTTTGTTTGTGGTACTAGGGATCAAACTCAGGACCTTGTAAGTTGGCAGCAGAGCCACTGAGCTAAATCTCCAGCCCTTTGTTTAACATTCTGAGACAGGGTCTCGTGCAGTTGCGCAGGCTAGGCCTGTATTTGCAATCCTGGCTTCCTGGGTCTCCTGAGAAGCTGTGATTATAGGTGTGTACCAGCTATATTTTACAAAAAGGGTAGATTCTAAGTATCATATTAAAATGAAGTCCGGTAAACTACTCTGGTAAAGGTTCAGATATTAAGCGTTTTTGGCTCTGTGAGCCAGGTCATCTGTGTCCTCTCGGTGGCTTCACAGCCAGGGTGTGTGTTCCAGTGACACTTTGTTTATAGGCATATCTGAATTACATATAGTTTTCACTGCCATGCATATTGCGACATTCAAAAAACACTAACAGCGTACTTTAACCACTGCTACCAAAACAGGTGGACTTCATCCACAAGCCAGTTTGTCTGTCTCTAAATTAAGGCCTTAAACCAGCTAGTTATATTCCACTAGTGGCATGGCATTTTCAGATATGTTGACTTTTACTTTTTCTTGTACTGAGCACAGACCCAGGGCCTGCATACAACTCCAGCCCTAGTCCTTTTTTTTATTGCTACTTTTAAATTTTTGAGACAGGGTCTCCCTAATTGCTCAGGCTGGTATCAGACTTACAGTCCTGCCTTTCAGAGTGCTGGGATTGTGGGCAAAAAAATCTCGATAAATGGTTGAGCTTTTTTTCTAGAAGTTTTTTCTCTTCATTTTTGTAATAAACTAACTTTGGCTCTTAGATTTTTGTCTGAATATTTTAGAATTAGTTTAGATTGTATGGAGGAAAAACTTTGGGAAATACATAAATAGATTAGTCTGGGAAAATTACATCAGCACAATATTAGGCATTTCTAAGCATTTCATGGTTATGTTCTCTTTCCATTTAATGCCTTTTATTAATGCCTTACTGATATTTTAGTGTTTTAAATTTCTGCACTAAAATCATTTATTTCTTTTGTCAGATTCATTATTAAGAATTGTATGTTTTGCTATCTTTAAGAGTCACATTTTAAGATTATGTGTGGCCGGTACAGAGAAATGCAATTGAGTTTTGTTCGCTGACCTTCAGGAACTTTGCTGAATTCTTATTCTTTCTCCAGAGCCATTTGCAAATAATGACAGTTTGAGTCTTTCTTGCCAATACTACTTTTTTCTTACTAAATTGACTGGGTGGTACTTCCAGTTAGATGTAGGTGCTTCCTCATTTCTGATAAAATCTGATACTATGCCACTAAAGATTTCCTGTAGGTTTCTGATACATGAACTTTACCAGATTAATGATACTTATTTTTATTTATACAAACACATGTTCTGTCTAGGTTTTTTTTTTTTTTTTTTTTTTTTTTTTTTTGAGACAGGGTCTCGCTTTGTGGTTCAGGCTGGCCCTGAGCTCAGCCTCCAACTCACATCACAGCAGTCCTCCTGCCTCTGCCTCCCGAGTGCTGTGATGACAGGCGTGAGCCACCACACTCGGCTCTGTCTAGGTTTTTTTGAGACAAAGTCTTGCTGTGGAGCCTGGGCTAGTCTAGAGCTCTGTGATCCTCCTGTCACAGCCTTCCAAGTACTGGGCTTGTAAATGGGTACCACCACCATGCCCAGCACTAAAGAGGCTTTTTTATTGTTATTGAGATTGCTATTTAAAAAAGGGTACAATTTATCTGAGCTTGGCTTATTTTTTTTCACATGATAGTGTCCAGTTCTATTTTCCTGCAATTAATGATTTTGTTTTTCTTTATAGTGAGTAATATTCTACTTTGTACATATACCACATTTTCTTTGTCTAGTATCCATTGATTGTATCTAAGTTGTTTTTATAGCCTAGCTACTGAGAATTACACTGCAGTAAATACAGGTTTGCAAGGGTAGCTATAGTTCACTTTCTTTCATGAATATACCAAATGGCACCTCAAATTTTAGTTTTTGGAGGAATCTGCATACTAATTTCCATATATACTAGTTTTATATTCCTACCAATAATTTAGAAAGTTCCTTTTCCCTTGCATCTTTGCCAGCATTTATTTTTCCTTGATCAATACAAAATTCTATTCTGATTGGGACAACAGAGAATCTCAAAACTGGTTTTGATTTATACTTTCCTAATGGCTAAACATGCAGAACATTTTTTTAAATATCTTTTGGCCATTTTTTTCTTTTGAGAAGCATCTATTTTGTTTGCCCATTTTTTGTGTGTTTTTTGATTTACGTTTTCTGAGAGAGTCTCAGTTTGTAATTCAGGCTGGTCCTGACCTCAGCCTCAAACTCAGCAATCCTCCTGCCTCTGCCTCCTTAGTGCTGGGATTACAGGCCTGAGCCACCACGCCTACACTGTGGTATGTGGTGCTGATTGCTGCTGGGTGTGAATGTCCACAACCAGCACTGTTTGTGGTTACCTGGGGTGGAACCCTGGACCTTAGGCTTGCAAGGCAGGTGCCAGAACTACTGAGCTAAATCCCTGGGCCTGTATGCCCATTTATTGATGAGGAGGTTGGTGTTAATTTGTATTCCTTATATATTCTAGATATGGATCCACTGAGGCTTTTTTGAAAAGAAGAGTGTGAGATTATAGTCCCTGTGTCTATAGAGATAATTGTATGTGTGCTTTAGAACTTTTGTTAGCATGCTGAACTAGGAAAATAGGTTTGTAAAAACACCAACCTAAGTTGATCTTCCTGGAATAACCTGATATGATGTATGCCTGTGCCAACAGCACAGGGCGCACCGGTCCTGAGCCATCTGCACTGTGACTTGCTGCCCACTGGACTTGAATGCACCCCTCCATCTTCAGCTGTTGGCCGCCTTCAAAGTAGTTTAATCTTATGTCACCACCTGGTGGCAAGTTTGGGAAATTTCTGGTTTATCTTTTCACCCTCCTTCCTTATGAGGGAAATGTACACGTGATGTTTCTCTGTAACAAATACTAATTTCTTGAATTCTATTTTTATTATGCTTCACATTTATCTACTTACCCCCACCCTTCTTTCTCTTGATCTTTGAGCAGTATATCTTGTTCCTGATCTTCTCAGCAGTATATTCAAGAAAATTTCTTTTTCTTCTTTCGTCCTGTCTCTCCCTTTGTCCCTTTACTAGACTAAATTTCCTTGGTCATTGTGGGAGTATAACCGCTGACTACACAAAAATTAACCTACACATTTTAAAATGATCTTTGATATAATAAAGTGCCAGTTGTGCTAGCCTTTAAAGTCCCTGAAGACATTATAAATTCCCTTTAAAATATTCTTAAATTTCAGGTACAACTTAATCATCTTCTATTCTAAGCAGTTTAACATCAAATTCATGTATTAATACCTAAATTGTTAATAAATCTCACTTCTGTGTTCCTTTCTCAACTTTGACAAATTTGACATTTTCTACTCTTACTGGAAAGTCTCAGGTTTTCACTTGGGTTGATGACCGCCTGGAAACAGGCAGCAGCCAGGACAGGGTGTAGGGAGCCGAGCCACCGCGGGCAGGGTCAGGGCAGAAATCCCACTGAGAAAGCAGAGATCACCCATACCTGATTTCTGATTGCTTAGCATTCTACTGCAAGTGTGATTATTCCTAGGCCAGGAAATGACATGACTGAGGATCATGTTGCAGTTTCTGTGTTGATTTAATGGACACTTTCTTTCTGGCATCTCTAAGGACTGTATATGAGAATGGTAGGCGAGTCAGCCAAGGAAGACAGAGAAAGAGGGGCTGAAATTGATCTTCTCAGCCACTACAGTGGCTGTGTTCCTGCAGGAGGGGTCACATTGTGTGAGCCTGACCCTGTCCCTAGCTGTTAGCAGCCAGATAGTGCATACTGAGAATTTGCTATTCACAGATAGCAGCTACTGATTTTGGATGCAGTAGGCTGGCTGTTATCTGAAAGAAAACTTTTAACAGGGCCCGGATTAATCAAAAGAGGAGTTGAAACAATATGCAATAACTGCCAGTCCACATTACTTTGACATTAATGAAGGTCTGTTGTTGAGGGCTTTGAGCTCCATTACTCCTTGGAAATTTATTAGTTTGTGTACAGTTCCTACAATTCTTAAGAGAACTTCCCCAATTTCAAAGGGAGTTTAGTTACTCTTTTTTTTGAGGCAGGATCTTGCTTTGTAGTTCAGGCTGGTCCTGAACTCACTGTGTAACCGAGGCTAGCCTTGAACTCAGCAATCCTCCTGCTCTGCCTCCCAAGCGCTGGGATTACAGGTGTGAATCACCACACCCACCACTGTAGTATGTGGATACTGGGGGTCAAACTCAGGACCTTGCGCTTGCCAGGCAGATGCTGGAACCACTGAGCTAAATCCCCAGCCCTAGTTACTCTTATGTTCACATTCTCAGAGTGGAGCTTCAGGTGAATTCAAAATTTTAGAAAGACCCTCAAGATGGGGGAGATAATACTTGGCAGTTCAGTTACTCAGGTGGCCCTGCCTTACTTCAGAGCAGCAAAGGTGCGCTGGCCCCCAAAACAGCAGAGCAGGCACCGCACCCTCCTGTTCAGCTTCCTCCTCTGTTCTTCTGCTAAATGCTTTTTAATATCTCCATGTCTCTTTTGAAAGGTGGGGACCCAAACTGTATGCATTGTTCCAGATGCGCTCTTGCCAGAGCAGTATAAAGCAAATGTAGCAGGACAAAGGCTCCCTCTCTCGCTAGGTAAGTAAATCTGGCAGCTGTGGTCAGCTTTAGCCTGCGCTCCCAGTAGACCTGCGGGGTGCTGCTGAGACCTCCTAATATCTGCCGCTGTTCACCCACAGGCCAGGATCTGTAGTGCTGTCCCACCAAAGGAGCTCCCGTGAGTGGCCTCTACCTCTGTACCCTTTAACTGCACCATCCACAGCATCTCTCTCAACAGTTTGCATCTCTTGGGCTCTCCACCAACCAGGAACATCTTACTCCAATTTAATAATTGGAAGATTATTAAAAGGAGGTTTATTAAAAGCTAGAGTTTATTAAAAGGAGGTTCTACTGTAATGTCAGTGATCCAATTGGACTTGGTGTTTTAGAAGCTTTTCTTATATGTTTATGAAAGACTCGATCAGGAACAAGGACAGTTATCTTGGTGTTAGTTCACACACGATAAGAGTTTGGCTGGGAAGTCTCCCTTTAGAAAGTAACTTCAGCTATACCTAACAATGCAGTGTTGTGTACACATACTGAGCAGAAGTAAAGAAGTCTTCATAGATCAGATTAGTGACAGTACTATGCATTTACCTCAGCCAGGCAATATTTTAAAGTCATTTTTCAACACGATTACCTCAACCATTTGTTTTAAAATTATCTCATTTCTCAGAGACAAATTTCATCTCACTTCTAAATGAAACTGCAGTATTAATCTTATAGATTATGAATGGTATGTTTGATTTGCTGACATAATCTCTCAAATTTATTGATTAAGCCTCCTGAAGTTCTATAAACCTATTCTAACCACATATGGATAAATCTGAGGTAATACTTTAAGATGTGTAGTAAGTGTCTTTTATAACAATAGAATTTCTAAGACTTTTTCATGCAACAGAGAAAATGGTTTTATGTGCTCACAGGGAAGCAGTGAATGTTTACAGACAAATTGCTTCTTGGAGCTTGAATTTTGGATCGCTCTGAGATGAACTCAGGGTCAGAGCAGGCTCTGACGCCCCCAGAACACTGTTTCAAAGTCCAGCTGTGACACACCTGCTGTGCTCTCCTCTGGAGAGGAGTGTGGCTCACTGTCAATTCATAAAGTGCAGCTAGTCTTATTCTGGGTATTTGAAGTAAAATACCTTTGTTAAAATACATTCTGAATTTCCACAGATAGGTACATGCAATAGTCTTACCTATATAATCTTTAAACAATTCCTCCAGTGCAAGAATTTATTTGTATAATGTTTTATTTTATTAATAAGATTTCCTAAATTAAGCCCAAGGACTTACCATTTTTTCTTATTTATTTTTATCTATTTATGCTGTTGCTCTTTAGAGTGAACCCTCTGAGGGAGTCAGACTGAGCTTTTGTCATCATGAGTAGGAAAAGAAAACTCTTGTGTGACTCACCAGAAATCAGGTTCAAGTGACAAGGAATTTGAGTGATCCAGAAATGAACTTATGAAGGGAATGAGGGAGTTGGCAATTTCCACACTCTCAGCCTGAAATATCATCTGGTTCTGAATCTTGGAAGAACTGCTGGGCCCCTCCTTAACTGATTTGAAAATCATGGATCCAAGAAGACAAGATAGGGACCTCTGCTTTGGTTTCTAGTCTTTCTCCTACCCCTCCCCAGTGCTTTGCTCATAGCAGTGCTATCTTGCACCTCATGTGGGGGTCAGGGGAGCATGTGCATTACGGTGATGAGGAATCAGAGGTGAGATCCGGATAGGCTGTAGCTGACAGGTCTCTTCAGAAATGGAAACCCTGACAGTCTCAGACCAGAGGGTCTCCAATTAGTAATCAGCCCCTAAGGCTGGTACAGTTTATGGGCCTCTTGCTGTCAAAGTTCATGCTTTTTTTTTTTTTTTTTTTTTCTGAGGTTCTGGGCTGGTTTTAGCTGCCAAACCAAGTAAGACTTGACCTAAAGGTTAATCTTCTGGTCTTTTGAAACATGAAGTAGCTGAGGTAGGTCAGATAGAACTAGTGTAAATAAGGTCAACCCAGTTCTTGGATACATACACCCTACAGCTGCTTTAGTACTTCTTTGGTACTCACATCATAAGGATTTGAGGCTGTGACTGAAAAAGATGTTTATGCCATCACCCTATATCTGGGTCACAATTCTGGATTGGAGTTTGCAAAATCTGCATTAGATTTTTTTTTCTTTTTTTTGAGACAGGGTCTTTCTCTGTAGTTCAGGCTTACCTAGAACTCACAGCAAACCTCCTCCCTCTGCCTCTGGAGTGCTGGGACTATCGGTGTGAGCCACCACACCCGGCTACATTAGATCATTGTGAGCCAAACATAATTCTCAATAGGCTGAAGTCAGGAGAAATTGTGGCGCCACCTATATTTGCTTTTATATTACTGAAAATTTCCATTCCCCTTCATCATCAGCAGACACAATATACAGAATGTGGGAAAGGCATCCAGAAGCATGCCTTTTGCACCCCAATTCTGGGAATTTTCTTCTTCCTGGCCTGACTCTCCTGTTGAATTTCTGTGTCCTTACAGGTCCCTGGCGGCTGACACGTGGCGAACTTTAGGATAAGGACAGGGCCCAAGCCAGCCCTGGTGTCTGGAATGTGCGCGGCCCCCAAGGGCCTGCTCGGCTGAACCCCATGGACGGGCACTCCCCCCACCGCGGCTCTGGGTGGCTCCCTCCTCTACCTTGGCTATTGGATTTCCCTTTCTTGCCGTTCTCTAGTTCTGACTCCTCCCGACTGCCTTTCCTAGGGACAGACCTTAGGAAGGTGATCCAGGGCTTGGGACTTCTGCACTGCAACCCACAGCCCCAAGGCCTCATCCCTCCAGACATGCACCTAACGGCATCAGCTTCTGAGAACCCACTTTTTTCTGCATGACGAGCTTGTGAGGAGGAATCTACAGAGAGAATTTCCAAGAATTTCCCATTTACCCAAATGTATGTGACCGATGTGGGGCTCTGATGTGACAGCAAGCTCAGTGGTGTACTGCTGTTTCCATGTGCTCTTCTCTGGAATCTGCAGAAATTGATGCACTCTACCCTTTCCTGTATGGACTGTTTGTATAAACTGTACATAAATGTAGCAATAAATATATTCTAACATCAACTTGGGCCTTATTTTCCACTTATTCTACATGTGGGTGGCAGGCGGTGACAATCACCTTTCTAAGGAGTGGGTGGCCCTCCTGACTGCTTGGCCCTTCTCAGATTCCGATCTTCTCTGATTTCACAGGGCTGGTTTGGCCGGTGTTGGGGAAAGAGCAGAGGAGGGTACTGAGCAGCACTGGGCCGTGAAACGCCATTACTATTTCAGGAGATGGCACCGCTCCTGGCACTCCAGGAGGTTTGAATGTCTAAGAGCTGAAGCGTGGAGCAGTGGGTGATGGTGTGCGGCGTGAGTCAGTCATGCCACTAGTCACCCTGACGCCGCTGAGGAACATACTGTGCTGCAGTGATGTGACGGGTACCAACCAGGACAAAGGCACTTAAAAGATTTTCAGAAAAAACACAAAATATGCTAGGATGACAGAAGCTTTACCTGTCTCTGGTGGCTCTAAGGGGGTTCAGTCAGTCTATTTAAAGGCAGTCTGTTTACACAGGGTGGATAAGGACATGAACCTTTGACAGATATAGTATGTTTCTCTTAGCAAAGACTATTGAAACTGGTTTGACCCAGTTGCTTTGAAATAAGTTTTGTAACTGAAAAGATAACCACATACTTTTTGTGACGTTTTTATCACTAGGTTTGTTGTAGCTTATTAGGTCTTTTATCATAAACAAAAGATGCCATAAAATCAGTCCTAAGATACAGGAATGCAGTCCAGGCATGGTGGCACATTAATCCCAGCATTCAGAGGCTGAGGGAGGAAGCCACCAGAAAAAAAAGAAAACGTCAAAAACCACCTAGTCAAGGCCCTTCGAGGAAACCCATCACTCCGGGCTCTCACTTTTCACAGCCTGTTAGCTAGATCGCTTTGTGGCTCTCTTCTGCACATGGGAGAAAAACTTCAATCTGTGCTTATCATTGGAACAGAAAGGCGCAAAGCTGAAGCCTCAGAAACGGCCTTTCTTCCTCCACCAACTACCCCCACGGGACAGACAGTGCGAGGCTGAGCCCCCGCCCCGGAAACCGCCAGGCAAGCTTTATCTCACAGCTGCATAGGATGGCAGCTAATGACCTGTGCAGCAACCAAAAGGGAGAAAAGGCCGTCACTTTTAACCACTAATAATCCCAGCTACCCTGAAGAAGCAGCTGGAGGAGAGCTCCCTCCTCAGAGCACTCCGCTGCCTTGTCTGCTGAATTCAGAGACACCTGTGTAGCCCCCAGTCTTGCTCTCACATTTACCTTTGGGAGCTGGTTGTCTACAGAAAGCCCACAGATCCTGCCTGGCATCAGTTAGGGCAAGTCCAGGCTCCTTTGGGGAGGGCGTGTCCATCTCCCTCGCTCAGCATCAGGACGGAACCCAGGTGCCGCCCACACCAGGCTGCCTTCTCGCTCAAGAGCTTTAGCGATCCTCACTTGCTTTTTAAACAATTGCTCAACTTAATTAGCATAGTGGTTCTCCTCTTACTCTACATCAGAATCACCTGGAAGATGTGCTAAAAACAAAAGCCCAAGCCGGGCTCCACATCCAGAGTTTCTGATTGAGCAGGAAGGGAAGCAGCTGAAGAGCCCGTGTTCCTAGCAAGCTGTCAGGTGAGAGTGAGGCTGCTAAACCGAGTCTCACTGAAGTGAGGCACGTGGCTGAGAAAATTCTCCTCATTGTTCCTCCCAGTCTTCCAAAGAACCAAGTGTTCTCGAGGCTGAGTCAGCCTGAGTCTGAGTCAGCCAAGCAGCCTTTGCTGAACCGGGGGGGCAAAACAGTCCTCCGTCAATATGAGTAATCTTGCAAATCAATATCCTCTTCCAGCCCACAGCCCCGGGCTGATACACAAGGCTAGAGACTGGGTTCATTTCGGTTCTAAGCGGAGCACGAGATAAATCAACGCCGGCTGCACATCGGTTCTGAAAGGGCGATTTGAACCCAGAATCCCAGCGATACACTCAGTTCTCCTTTGACAAAAGTGTATGAAGCACAATGCACAAATCCTTTAGCTGAGGGTTTTTTAAAATGCTGGGCAGCGCAGGCTTTATAAGATTTTCCCTGCTATGTAAAATGACTCAAATCTATGCACGGATGAACAGTGGGACAAATCCCAATAAACCCAGAGCATCTGTGAATCAGCACAAGACCAGAAACCGCTGTGGAGGTCCGCAGATGCATTTCTCAGGACCTGGGTCTTCTCTCCCAGTCAGCACCAGCACACACACTAAGAGCAGGAATTTCTTTCTTTCTTTTTTTTGAGACAGGGTCTCGCTTTGTAGTTCAGGCTGACCCTGAGCTCAGCCTCAAACTCACATCACAGCAATCCTCCTGCCTCTGTCTCCCGAGTGCTGGGATTACAGGCGTGAGCCACCACGCCCGGCACTGTGGTATGTGGTACTGATTGCTGCTGGGGTGAGTCTCCACACCCAGTATTGCATGTGGTTTCTGGGGAATCGCACGTAGGCCCTTATGCTTGCAAGACGGGCACCGAAACCACTGAGCTAACTCCCTGGCCCAAGAGCAGGAATTTCACCTGAAGCCACTCTGATATGTCAAGTTGCTTTTGCATGATCTGTTGTCGCCAACCACATCATACCTGGCTCTGTCTCCAGGCGGCTTCACCGACTCCCTGACCTCTCTGTATCTACACCCTTATCTCCCACCCTGGCTCTTTCTGCAAGTCCCGCCTTCCAACCCCACCTCTCTCAGCCGGGGTGCGGCTCAATCCTCCAGACCGCACGAAACTCCCGCCTTCCGAGGCCCTTCTTTTCAGTGGCCCTGGGGTGGCGCCCCTCGAAGTTTCCGGGAGACCTGCTTTCACCCTTCCCTCCCTGGGACCCTCAGCTCAGCTGCTCCTACCTTTCCATCGCCAGGCCGTCAGAAAAGACGAGAGGAGCGAGTTCTGGTGTCCGATTTGTGTCCTTGTAACAAACTATATGATATTGACACTTGATAAAAGTAAAGAGCTTTATTTTACTTACAGTTGTGGCAGATGAGTGGGCTGATCCTCATCCTCACGGTCCCAGCATCTAAAGGTGCCAGGCATGTGCCCACAGAGGCTGTGAGCCGGAAGAGGAAGAGGCGCGTGCGCGCATGGAGGTGCCACTCAGAAGAGCCGAAGAGCGGAGGCGCTCCACCCCCGCGGGGCGGAGCCTCCCACCCAGACCTGACTTGACCGCTCTCCACCAGGTCCCACCTCTTAAAAGTCAAACCACCTCCACGCTGGGGGCTGTGCTTCCAGGTAAGGAACCAGGCTGGGAGAGACAGACCCTACCTACACCCAACCGTGGCATTGAACCCCCCGCTGGGCCACAAAATCAACGTGACTCGATCTGAAGGGGCACGTCCTGCCTGTGTGCTTGTCCTTGGCCACCTGTGTGCTCCACCTTTTCCGTATTCTAAGGTTTGGCCATCGTCTATGCCCTGCGGCCCAGGGATACGCTTGAAACATTTCTGACTGTGGGAACTGGCCTCTAGCGAGCAGAAGCCAGGAACACCAGCAAATGTGGTGCCACACATAAGAGAGCCCTCCTACCTGAAGGAATTACCAGGCCCCGTGTCCTTAGCAGAGCAGTTGGTTTCACCTGTGTAGATGTTTGTGTTGCTTCATCGAGATGGTAACAGAGGACAAACTTGACTCACTGCAGATTAAGCCGGGCTGGATGCGGACTCTGGCCTGCTGCCTTTGCCCTTCAGGGGCCTTGGGACAGGAAGTAGAAGTACAGAAATGACCAGACACAAAGCAGTGGCTGAGAAAGAAGAGGGCCGGAGTGACACAACTGCTTCCCCTGGCCCAAAGCATGGAAGACAGCGGGTTGGCAGGCTCTTCTCCCAGAAGGCCCCTGTCTCCCTCCATGCAGCTGGCTCCCGGTGCCCCTGTGTGCTTAGGCCTCCTATGTCTGACCAGGTATTTCTTTGTCATTGCTCCGTGAGCCAGTTTGAGTCACTGTTTTGCACTGAGCTTACTGGACAAGATAGGTAGGTAGGTAGCTAGGTAGGTAGGTAGATAGATTGATAGAGAGCCGAAGTGCATACTAAGCATAACTACTACTCTGCAGTATGGCTTCAGGTGAGTGATTTAACCACTGTGGACTTTGAATTTCTATAACTAAAAGAATGAATTGATCTCTTTAATACATTTTCTTTTGTATTTGTTCCCAGATAAATAAGATCTATTGGTGGTCAAGACCCAGGCCCAGTTGCTTCAGTTTAACCAGCCAGGCCACCCCCAGCTCTAACCCTAACCCCTGAGAGACAGTTGGCAGAAAACAAGCAACTTGTTACAAGTTCTGAGAAACAATTGTGGGTGACAGCCGAAGAAAGTGGCCTGAGAGAATGCCATTCCCCTTCCACTCCCTTTGGCCACTGCTTTCAGCCTAGTCACGCGGCATGAGCCCACAGGGAGCCTGCGGAGCCTGCTGCCCACAGTGCCAGGAAAGGGGCCCTGACGCTCAGTTCTCTGGGGACGTGTCTGCAGGATGGTGTGCAGACACCCAGGGAGCAGAGTACCTGCTGTCCACTGAGCTTCCCTTGACCCCAGAAGGCCTGGCCTGGCCCAAGGGACTAGCAATGTCCCATGAAGGGCGTTGCTAAGGCCTGTGGAGTCGATTCATAGTAACTGTCAGTCGGTTTCATGCTGGTGTGTGGTCACTTGACCCTGGACTCATCTCCTTTGCTCGGTGGAAGGTTGCAGCCCAGTCTGGACAGTACAGTCTGCTTGATGTGTCCATTTCCCTGCAAATCCAGCACAGGGGGCCTGCACCAGACTGGCCAAGCTCTGAGGCCCCTGACCTCCTGCCCGTCTGGTGCAGTGGGGGATCTGGGACAGGGCTAAGCTTGAGCCTCATGCCCTGGGGAGCCCCAGGACTCTAACTCTGAGCCCCGGCCTTGTGTGCAGCTGAGCTCGTGACAGCAGATCAGACACATGAACACGTGTCTGCAATGTGGCAGCGAAGGAGCTTTGTCTGCTTCTTCATCATTTACTTACTGAGCAACCAAATAAGTCAAGTGCCTGTTGCATGGAGTTTATATCCCAGGACAGGGAGATGAACAGTCAACAAACTGTGCCTCAGGCAGCGGTGACTGTTGTAGAAAGAATACAAAAAGAGGCATATCAAAGAAGGAGGGCTGGAGTTGAAATTCTGTAAGTGTTAGAAGGTGTTTGAGCAGGGAACCCCAGGCAGGGGCACGAAGCCAGGGCGAGGGAATGGCAAATGGCAATGCCCAGAGGTGGGACTGCATGCATACTGAAGGAACTGCAGACAGAGGGCCAGCGAATCAGGCACAGCCCTGCAGAGCAAAGGGAACAGTTTCGCAAGGTTTCCATGGGACTTGGCTGTCCAGCTCAGGTGGCCGGGGGAAACTTGGCAATGTCATGCAGCAGGAGGGTTATCCGAGGTGTGCCCAAGACGGCATGAGTGAGGATGACTCCTGTGCAGGAGCTGTCCTGGCCAGAAGATGGGCCAGATCCTGACTTGTGAATAGGAATGGGTGGCCCAGAGCTGGAGCTGGTAAGAGAACTGCTGCCATACTGGAATAAGGCTGCAGTCCACTTGGCTGGCACACAGAAAGCTGAAAAATGAAAGGGAAGCCAGTCATAGTCATAACCCATGCTTGACAGCCATGGCCTCATGTCTTGTTTTTGATTGCCTCTTCAAGAACAAAATCCTGCGCTGCTCAGTGACCTAAACAGTAAAGCACTCTGTGGGAATGTGCAGGAGCGACTACTCTTTACAACCATACATTTTGGTTACTTGGTGGACAGTTTTGGGGCCTGGGATTAGAAAGTGAGGCCTCAAGGACCCTGAGATAATGGAAAGGGCAAGGTGGTAACAGAAGTGAACACTCACTGGCAGCTTCTCTGCCATGCTGGACATGGGAGATATTAGTTGTCATCCACCATGGAGGCTTCGCCTGGGATTCTGTGTGGCACATGGCCACACGGTGGAACCCTAGTCCCGTGACACCCAGATCAAAACACAGTTCAGTTTTACTTTAGAATTGTGCCTCATGTTGGGTCCTCAACTTCTTGATTACTGAGCTCCTCCTGTTTAAACCCCAGGAAAGGGCCATTGCAGCATCCGATCCTCTTCCTCTTCCTCATCCTCCTCCATAAAAGTGTGGTTCATTTTCATCCTGGTTAAACACTTTGCATATTTCTACTGGCCCCAGTACCACCTAGTATATTTGCAAATGCAAATGTCTTAACAAGTTTGGCATATTGAAAGCATTGCTATGGGCCCAATTAGAGTGTGTATACAAGGCCAGAGTGAAAATTCAAACCAGGAAGTTGTGCTGGCCAAGGCAGATAGATGTATCCGCCTTTAGGCCAGGCCCAAGTTACAGTCCAAACCCCGATCTCCTGTAGGGCATCTACAGTTGTGGTCCAGGCACCTCCAGCTTCTCTCTGGGGACTGTGTAATCTGGGCTGTCTGAACCTGTTCTCAGAAGCGTTCTGTGATGCTTCCTTTCTTCTGGCTGTTATACTTTCTGATCCCCCCCAAGCAATCAATGTACTGAGCACAGAACAGGTCCTGTCGACTAGGAGATCTCAGTGTCTCCTGCCACTTCCAGCTGGGGAGAGTGGGAAGAGCTGAGAACCTTCAGAACCAGGCCACGAGGATGGAGGCCACTGCTACCGCCTCAGTGAGGGACTGAGGGGATGGATCTGACTGGCACCTTCTCCCCTGCACCCTGCTCTGGAGCCCCCTCACATTTTCCAGTCCTCTCGCTTAACGCAGGCAACAAAACTGAGCTCAGGATAAAGCAAGCATGCTCCTTGCTCCTCCCTTTAGAACATGCAGCATCCTGGCACTAAAATGGCACAGTGGGCTTCGTCCTGTCCTGGCAACTTGGTAACAGATGGAGTAAATCCATCAGTATTTGGACTTAAAAGCTTTTCAGGTAGTTACCATATTGTCTTTGTCATTTCTCTCACTCGTGTCACATGTATATTGGAAGCAATTATTCAAGTGAATAGTAATTAGCTGCTTGGAGAGGGAGAGAGAAGTTTTGGAATCAGAGGTAGGAGACAGTGAGAAAGTTTCAGCCTCATAGGCCCCAAGGGGCTGAAGGCAGGCCCTCCATGCCCTAGGACTGCTCGCCTTGGCCTCTGGTCCAGAGCAGTCAGTGCATCTAACCCTTGTATTTCTGATTCTTTCAGTGTTTGGTCCTTCACTGAGCTCTCCTGGGGAACTGGGAAAGGAATCTGGTTGGCCCCTAATTGAATATTCCTATTTCTAATTTCATGCTCAATTTGTGCAAACAGAAAGCAAATGGCAGCTGCTTCAACATAAACAGTGTTTGCAGGGAGCATTATCTAGACACTGAAATCTAAATGGGGCATCTGAAAAGGCCCCAGAGTCCCTGTGCATGATGGGAAACATTGGAAATCAACACACTGCCTTTTACTATCTGGGACTACAGAGACTTCTGAGGAATGAAGGCATGAGCTTGGGCTCTAAAGTCATCTCCTGCCACAACCGACAATGAACTGCATTTGCTAATCACATGTAGTGGGGCCTGGCTCTTTGTGGGGCTATGAGCACGGAACCTCGGTCATCTATCTGCTCATCACTGTCACCTTTGGACAGGCAGATCTGAGTAACTTTTTCCTCCAAGTGCCAGGGAAGGAGTATCAAAAGTGTGTGTTTGCTCCTGGAGTAGAGAAAGTCTAATGTCACGTTTCCCCCAGCCTTTACTCCCAGGTACTTTCCATGTTAAAGTAAGGGCAGTTATCATGGGTTTTCATTCCTTAGACCCAGGGAATGATCACAGGTCTACTCTTAGTACTGTCTCACAGTACAGGAAACCAGAGAAAGGAAGTTTGGAAGCTTTAACCCGGTTGAGTCTTAGTTTTCTCATTTTAAAAATAGGTATAGTGGTTGTTTAAGATTTTAATTTAGATTATGTAAACATTTTGTACGAGGGCTGGGGGTGTAGCTCAGTGTTACAGAACTGCACATCTATTATACAGAGTATTAGACTTTTGAGACAAGGTCTTGGTATATAGTTCAGGCTGTCTTTGAGCTCTGTAGCCCAGGCTGGCCTCAAACTTGCAGTGACCCTCTTGTCTCAGCCTCTTAGATGCTGGGATACAGATATGCACCACCATACCTGGCAAGTATTGTACTCTTAAATGTAAGGTCCTTCCAACTTGATTTCTCCAATTTGGAATAAAGAAACTAAGAGGAAATTTTGGGCTGGGGATTTAGCTCTGGTTCCAGCACCTGCTTGCAAGTGCAAGGGCCCAGGTTTGATCATAGAACAATGCTAGGCATAGTGACTCACGCCCACCAGCAATCAGTACCACATACCACAATGCCAGGCGTGGTGGCTCACGCCTGTAATCCCAGCACTTGGGAGGTAGAGGTAGGAGGATTGCTGTGAGTTCAAGGCTGAGCTCAGGGCCAGCCTAGACTACAAAGCAAGACCCTGTCTCAAAAAAAAAAAGAGGAAATTTTATAAAGAGAAAAAAAAATCAATGTCATCTGCTCTCTTCCCTAAAGGTTATACTGTCCACCTGACACCTGGAATACCCACCCCTCCGGCCAGTCTGGCTCTCCAGATCCTTGTGGCAGGGCATGGGGGTGAGGTATATGTGCAGATTGATGAGCTAGGCCACCTGCAGGGATAAGAATTAAGTTCAGGAGGGTGACACAACGCGGGAGCCACGGAGCTCCAAGATTCTAGAGAGATCACCTTTTCTGTAATCACTGTCTATTATCTACTTCACTCTGCTACATAGAAAAACTCCTCACCCAAGAAGAGCCTAGTGAAGGCATGGCAAGAAAATGGGGTTCAGTAACTCCTTGAAGGTTAGAATGTCACTCTTGTAATCTTAATATCACCTTATCATTGAATGTATCAAGTTGTCAAAATCCTACCTATTCCACTCAAGTCTGAAAACTGTTAGGCATTTAAACAGTCCCATTTGCTTGACCGTTTACGGAACACACGCTGCAGACTTGCATATCCAAGGGGTTCTACTTGTTCAGACTCTTAAAAAGTCTGAACAACGCTAGGAGGTCGGGGTGGGGTGGTATCATCACTCCACTTAGTGACTTGCCAGCCTGCTGACGTCTAGGAGGCAAAAAGCAAGAGGCCGATGACCACATCTAGAAAGGTACGTTTTTGAAAAGGTTACTATGAAATTCTAAAGGGAAACTTTTGTAGTATTAAGTGGTTAAAAACTCCTTTAAAAGCCTTTTCCGACACTACAGTAAAAAATGTTCTCAGCACGAGGCAAAGGGAAAAACATTAATACAATGTCCACATACAGGTTATTTTGAATAAATTCACCACTGTAGTTGTTTTAACAATCCTCCCCTTCCCAAACATTACTTAATACAACCATGTGTATTCTCTTTAGACAACAGTACAGGTGGGGAGAAACAAAGTATTTGCTCTGGTTAACACTGCCCTCCTGTCTCACACTCTCCCGGACTTTCAGCTCGGCCTCTGAGGCTGCTGGGAGCCTGTCCCGCCCAAGGCGGCTGTGGTGTGTGCTGAATTCCCCGACGACTAAAACTCAGCATCAATAATCAAACAAGCTGACAGCCCCAGATACACGTCTAAATCCTTAAGACCCTGGGTGAGAACCAATAATGGCCAACAGCAATTTTAGGGAAAAAAATAAAAGTAAAAGTAAAGGTCTGAAAAGAAAGGCAAGAGAAAACTTATGAATCTGAATAAAATTGTACCTGATAGGCTGACAGAGGTCATAAGTATGTTAAATCATAAAGGTCATAAGATTATCTGCTTGGGACTGTAACTGAAATACAGGATTTCCATTAACAGAAAATTATTATTAAACAGAAAATTAAACAGAAAATTATTAGGTCAATTGTGTTAGCAAGATGTGCCTTTCTGGAGTAGGAGAGATAAAGTAAAAATTCCTGTTTTATGCCAGCAAGAACGGGGTGGATGTAGCATTGTATTTCTTTGTATCTGTCCTTATTTATGCTCATGTCCACCTCCACTGACTTGGCTACAATGGATCTGTCAGATAGGGATTGCCATTGTTTTATGTTAGAGTTTGACTCTCATAGATTATGTCCATGTCCTCCAATACTGCGTATGTGGTATATAATAATAATATCTGCCTTCAGAATCTGTCCATAACTAGGATTCAAACACATTGCTTACATATACCTGACAGCTACCTGCAGTGTCTTCCAGTCCACAGAAGCACTTCTCAGAAACAGAACATTTCGCATAGTGGTCAAGGTTTTTCAGCCTCAAACATCAAAGGAAACAACATTTCATGTCTCTTCATTAAGACATATTTGATTAAACACAAAACAACTTAGTCATGTTGACTGTATTAGCCTGTAGATGGTGGCCTGACCGCCCCAGTGTTTACGGAGCTTACATTGCTGACTGTTCAAACCCAGCTGGTATACAACCCTCGCACACACCACTTTCTGGGAAGGAAGGAGTCTTGAAACACTTTTAGATCACTGTGAGCATCCCTAATAAGAAAAAGGACATCAGTGCCATCCAGCGTTTCTTATAAATTCACTGGCCAAGGCTGTCTACTGATAAACTCAGCCAGTTGTCTGAGGACACTTCAAAATCACCAGAAACAAACACTCTAGTAGTAGATTAGAAAGAAAACACGCTCACCATAAGTTGACTGGTTGCCTTTGACATTTAATTTCAGTTTACATAGGAATTAATTTTGGCTTTAATATTTACATGGATATCGAACATATGCTTACCCTGTCAAATCCTGTTATCAACTGCTGAATGTAAGCAAGCGGTGGGACTAGACAAAGAATGATGTCATTTATTTACCATGCTGCCACAGGAGGTCAGTTTCTTTATGAAATGAGAACAGATCACCCTGAAAAACATGAATATTTTTTCCACCTTACTGGCAGAATCATACAAGTATTTTGATACAGATTTCCAGTAGGTCTAAAATATTGCTTTTGGAACTGTAAAAATTCCTTTATAGAAGCCACACAGACAAACAGTATTACATTAGTTTATTCAGTGATTGCTCTAAACACATTACTTTACTTTTCCTGAAAGAAAAGTTGGCAGAATCAAATAAGGAATACTATCAGCATGTAACTATGCTTTGGGAGAAAATAAACTAACAGGAAAAAGTAACACCAGTAATCTGGTACGCTTGCACTGAAATACTGTCTCTGTAGAAGTTTGCATGTTTGTCAATATTTTACATATGTAGAAAATTTCTAATTAAAAAAACTGAAGGGAATCCAAAACAGTCTTTATAAATATAAACCATTGCTCTTCAATGTCTTTTTCCATTCAGATAGAAGCCACTTTAAAAAGAGGTGGCAAAGGCTTTACTGGTCAACATTTTTTTTTTTTATCTGAAATACTTGGACAGAAGATTTAGTACATAGTTTATGAAGTAAAACTCCACACCAAGTTAAAAAACCAAATAAAAACATGCATGGCCATTTCGAAGGCCAAATGGTCAAAACCTTAAATTGTTTTAAATCTAACCAGACTAAAGCTCTTAGGGGAAAAGCCACTCTTAATAGTAATAATGATGATGTTATAACAGGAGTAAACAGCAAGTGTATGGAAAACATGAAAGAACTAAAGTAGCCACTTAAAATAACACTGTTAAAAGAGCTAGAGTTTTACTCAATTTTATAAGAAAGTATAACTACTTAGTGGCTGTAACTGTGGTGACACCAGGCATGAAGCATAGTGAATAAACATGCTCAGCACTGTGTACTTCCAATGAATTCAGAATTCTACACAATTGTATTAAAAATATCACTCACCATGGATGGTGCTAAGATGTACCTACGTCTGTGCTAAACATTGGGATAGGGAAAGCAGAGATACACTTTGTTTCTTATAAAGAATCACAATGTAAGAAATACTCACATTAAAGCAATAATCAGTCACAATTCTTAATTTTACACAAGAAGTTAAAATGTGTGAAACTACATATATTTATTTTCTTCAAAATGGTAGATACGTCATTTATTAGGAGCCAAATATCACTGAAAAGGGTAACTGATAAATGGAATCTTTAAAAAAGATTGTGGATTGTTATATGATAACTTTCAAAATACAACAATTTCTGGTATGTGAGGCCATTAAAAAAAAAAAACTTCAGAAAATTGGTAAAGATTCCTATTTGTCAACAGAAACACAAAATTTATGAGAAAATTTCAATACTGGATGGGATCAGCTTTAAAACTTACAAGTGCATCATATGACTGTCTCACAATCATGCTTGGAAGAGTATCACTGACTGTCAGATTTTCTCTGTCAGTTGAAATAGAACTATTTCTTCCAATATCATATATGGTACCAGAATTTACTGTTGCATATGCCCATTTCTCTCCTCAGGAACAGAGATTAGGAACGATCTGCAGGCCCAATATGGCCTTGTTTCTGTAAATAAAATGCCTCCCCTACCCCTGACTGGGGATTAAATCCAGGACCAACACGGAGTGCTCTATTTTCTTTCTGAATTCTGAGACAGGATTTTGCTAAGTTCCCCAGGGGGGACTCAAACTTGTGATCTACCTGCCACATGCACCAACCCAGCTAGTTTCTGTTAAGTTTAACCAGGAAGAGTCATGCTCACTGTGGTACTTTTATGCTAAAAAACCAGGAGTGAGCAGTTTTTGAGACGATCACTTGATTCTAAAAAGCTAATTATTTACTATCTGATGTTTTACAGAAAGTCTGTCAATACTTGCTCTAGGTTTTCCTGGACCAATCTGAAATCGTTTGTGCTGCTTTCTCTTTTGTTAATGGTTTCTTCTTCGCCTGTGTGTCTGCTCCAACTTTTTTATACTTCAGTTTACTCATGGGTATGTATTTTTGAAACTTAACATTGCAGCTGACTTTTCATCTTCAAAATACTTGGGACAGGAGCATTGTCTCTAGTCATAATCTGTTTGATTCTGGCTCAGTCAGGAATTCTCCAGGAATTCAGAGAATAATAAAGTGGATTAGTCACACAGAGGAATGGCCAGCAAACTATATATCTTATTTTATCTTGAGGAAGGAAACTGGACAGCAGAAAGAATAACAAAACCAAATATACTTTACAGCAAATACCATTAAATCAGAGAAAACAGCTTCAGTTTTCAAAACATAACCACAGTACATACTCAGTCACACCCACTCACCCACCCAGTCATCCTCCCAAGTATCACAAAGAACAACATGAACTATATTCACTTTATAAATATATTACTATTTACACAGAGATACATCCATAAAAGACATGTTAAATAATTATTTGTATAATCAATACTACTTTAAAGTTTTGTGTGTATTTTTAAATTACACATTCTATTAAAGTTATCAAAGAAATTTTTAACAATACAGGGAATAAACCCAGTGAAGAATTACTTTCCATTAAAGTGGTTTGAAATCTCATCATTGGTTGTCCAGACCCCAGGCTTGGTCATTCACAATTCAGAAACACAGTAAGATCAGGGAAATGTTAGGCATTGAAAGCAACTCCCCTCCATTTATAATACTTCACAACAAATATGTATGCATATATAAAACATTTCTTTAGTTATATTACATATTCAAATAAATTCATTTTCATAAAGACACAAAATTCAAGTTTCCACCAGAATCAAATAGTTTATACTGGTGAGCATTGTTTTAATTAGTAGGTCACTGACAAACTCTATCAGGATAGAGATCCTAAAAATGAGACTGGAAATATGTGCATCACATGCAGAAAGTGAGGAAAAGCGAAGGGCCAGTGTTTGGCCAGCTGAGTGCTACTTCCTCTGGACCAAGACGCAGAGACAACAGACTGGCTACTTACTGTGCAAAGTGCAGTCCACTGCCGGTCACTCAGGCAGAACACTGCAGTCTGAGCCCTTTCCTATCAGCTGACCACTTCTGGCAACTTCATTATTTATTAACATGCTGCTTCCTGGTTATGTATTAGTAGGTCTGGTAAACAGCGATTAGGGACTAGGAAGTAAGTTTTGGCTAGAATAAAGATCTGCAGTCAACTGTGGATTTAATTTAATAATGGACCCTTTTTACTTATTGCTTTAGATAATAGGAATTTGGTGTACTCAAAGTTAGCCTATCACCTCATTCTTAAGCTCTGAAAGCAATGATGGCCATTCAAAAGAGGGGGGACAATTTGTCCTTGACATAAGAAAACGGCTATTTCTTAGTGTACAATTAATTACACTCAACAATTTTGTTGTGGGAGGTTCAGGGCTATTTACTTCAATACACATGATGGCAGGATATGTTATTTAAAAAAAAACAATGATAAACATCCCACTAAATATATGAGGTCAAATTTGAAGTCATACAATTTAATCTAAGATCTTATTTAAAATCATTTAGTAAAGGTTAGCAATCTCCAAATAATAAAAAAGCTAACATGAAGAAAATGGAAGCAAAACTTACATGTATAATTTAGAAGTGATTTCATGTTATAAAATCTTACAATATGATGAAAATTGAAGGTAATACACATTGGTAACCCTATTTTTGGCACTCATTTCGCCTGTGCATTTAAACTTATGCTATAGATGATGAATGACAAAGATCAAGAACAGTTTCACAAGTGAGCAGGGTCACTCTCGGACAGACAACATTCAAGATGGTCTGTGTGGCATTGCCCGCCTTCTCTTTGGATTCAGATTGCGGGTCACGCTCACGTTAAGCATAACAGCAGTAATTGTGTAGAACATCACTTTCCTGAATTAAGTTTGCTGAACACGGTTCAGATTATTGGATATGTCAATATGCACAATGCCTTTTAGAAGCATTTACTGTATATCCAAATCCTACTTCGCGCAACACACAGTGTCACGCAAGTAGTGAAAATGTTATCCTAGTCAAAGATGCTTGGACATTATTTTTCAGGCAGCATTTTACCTTTATTTTAGTAAAGTTCACACTAGGTATGTTTTAGAAGAAAGAAAATGCCAATTAATTTAATGTGTTTCAATATATTATATAAAACTAAGACAGACACTTTTATTTACCTAAATTGTTATTTTCTACTCTATTATAGACCTCAATTTTATTTAAAAATTTTTATTTAAATAAGGGATAAAATGTTGCCCAAAAGTCTAATCATAGTTACACATTTGTGTTTTCAACTAGATCTACAAATCAAAATAGTTCTTATAGTTAAAAAGATACAATTTGTATCAACAGTAAAAGGTACTTTCTGGTTTTTCAGGGCTTTACTTCAAACTGTAGCATGTAGAATAATCCAAATGACTAGAACATCCAAGCGGACTACAAAAACAGATCTGAATGTGTATGACACTACGTACAATTCAGTCCAGAGGAACAGTCCAATGACATCAGTCACGCAACTGTCTGCCACTAACTGCAAAATCCATCTTCTAATCTGCAGAAAAGTACTGCAATAAGCAAAACCCATGAGTTTGAAACCAGAAATATCCCTTACTAATACCAGAACAGACAGTAGTCTGTATCTAAAACTACACTATTTGTGGCAAGAGTCTGGCCTTAATAATATAACAGGCCCTCCAAAAAACTACCTTCAAGAAAATGGAAAATATACAATATCTTACAAAAATTTTAAGTTACCATTTACAACTCCTCCATCACTATTTCTATAGTGCACTATCAGTGAATGTTGCATAACCTCAACACATAAAACCATCTCAGGCCAGCCTTGATAAATAGCAGGAAAGCAAGAGTATATTAAATATAAAATTGCATTGAGAGTAATTAGATTCATTAAAAACAGGCAAATACTGTGAAAGGGTTATTTATCCAGTATTGTTGTGCCCTAGACAATACACAAACATTAAAAATACAGATTAACGAGAACCAGGAATTCAATTCCATCTCTATAGAAGCACATCACAGCTGGATAACAAAGCTCTAAACCTGTAACAGTTACAGCTTTTGCCTTATTCATTTAAAAAAAAAATGGAAACTTTTTTTCCCCATTGATTGTTTATGCTTTCTTTTAAACTGACCATTAAATTAATTTCTTGTCAGGAAAAAATCCAAACAAAAAGAAAACAATAAAAGTGCCATACTGTAAATCGTTCTAACATATATGTTACCCATTTCAACATAAATTGGTAACTTAGATTTTGTTTAAAATATAAAGTCAGTGCTGTAGTATATCTTTATTTCTATAAATAAGGATTATAGGACAAAGAAGCCCACTTTCCCCAAATAAAAATAACTTAAAAAGCTGGAAAAGATTCTAATTAAGCTTGGCTTGAAAAAATATTTTGCTGGATCTAGTCAAAGGCTTCATGTTCTGAAGGTACTGTAATTGCTTGCAGTTGATAGACAAACATGAAGTTAATAAAACATGAGACAAGGATAAAAAGTGCTGTGTATAAACCCCTGATGCACCAAAGATTAATATCAAAGGTCACAGATACATCTGTTAAATCAAACTGGATCAATTTCCAGCCAAAGATACAGCTTTAAAAAGGAAATGCTAAAAAAAATGTTTGAAGGTAAAGCGATCCCGGGGTACCCCCACCGGGTGGGGCTGCACGTACACATCCTATGGTACATGCTTCACATAAATGGGTACTAGATAACCTCCTTGCCGAGAAGGAGATCACATGTGCTATTGTAGCAAACCTCCCTCAGCATTTGAGCTGAACAAAAAAACTACTAAACACCACAAAGATGCATCATCTTTCAATAACCCAGCTGCGATTTCTCCACCAAAATGGCTGCAGCGAGTTGCTGGGCATCTGTCATGTGAGGGTTCCTTTTCATGACAATTCTCACAAGGTCAGGTGGGAAGATGTTGCACAAGTTGATATAGATTTTCTCTCTGCTGTCCTGGTGCCTGGGAGGGTCCTGCGTCATCCCACAGTACGGCACTCGCCAGGTGGGCTCCGGCTGCTCAGGCAGGCTCTGGAAGGTAAACTGCTCATAACAGGGCGGCGCAGAGTTATCAGGCAAGGAGTACGTCTGCCGATAGCCATAGGCATCCACCCCATAGCCTGGCCTATCCCAGCTTCCTACCCCTTCGAGGCGGGAGTAAAGCTTTCTTTGTCTTGAAGGAGAACTGTCGTAGAGTCGAGAATCAGAAATGCTGTCTATCCTCGTGGCCATTAAGGACCTCCCGAGGTGTGGCGCCTTTGTGTGTGCCTGTGCCGCGCTGGGGGGCGAGGGGTAGTCACCAGGACAGCTGCAGCGCGCGCCCACCGAGGGGTGCTGCAGATGCACAGCCAGGTGCGGGAGAGGAGGCTTGTGATGGAACTTTGGTTCTTCGTGACTGTAACTTTGCACTCTGGTCAAGGGGTCGTGGAAGTTTTGCAGGAAAGCCTGGGGGTTAAGGCGGCCGTGAGGGTGCATGTGTTGACACTTCAGATTCTCTTCCAGCTGTGGGTCGGGGGAACTGACATAGGAGCGGTCGTTGTAACCTATGTAGGAGTCGCTGCTCCCACAGCTCATGCTCCCTTCACTGCTGCAATCAGAAGCCACAGAGCTTATTCTATAATCTGTGTCTAGTGAGAAACGCCTTTCAGGACTTCGTGGGCCTGAGATACTCAGATTGGAGTATGCGTTCAACATGGAATAATATCCAATGTCAACAGGTGAGTCACATTTTGGATACTGTTCGTAAGGCATTGGCGTTCCATGATTTTTGGTTGCCATCATCATTGGAGGATATTGTCCCTGTGGTCTTTGATCCTGAGGTGGGAAATGAACTCCAGATGGAAGGCCATTGCTTAAAGATGTAGTGCTTTGGGGTTTTGCAGTAGAAGTAGCCGGTATACTAACTAGGGAAGGTACAGACCTGGTTTCCAATTTGTTTTTGGTGGGAAGCTTTTCCTCTAGGTCTTGGTAGACTTGAGTCCGTATGCTCGGATCTGACTGCCTCTTTGGAGCACCCCGTTTGCCATCAGAGGTGCTGTCAGCCTTTGTGCTACAAGGAACACTGTTGCTTTTTACCAATCCTCCTTCATTTGCAGTTTTGGCTGCTGTATTTCTAGACATGGCACGAAGTTCATCAGCCACTGAACGCTGTGGCTGACTGCCCCTTTCGGGATGGTAGTATTTGCACTTGTGTCCGTAGGTACACTTCTTTCCTATGAAGAGTAAAACGAGTTAGGCAAAGGGCGATAACACCAGACATGACAGCCTGGTGTGACTGTCTTGACTGTGAAAGCAACAAAGATGGGAACGGGACACAAGCTAAGTCACTCTGTTTCTTACTCTCGAGAAACGTCACTTCTCACCTGCACTTCCAGACTGAGGGCAGGAAGAGTCTGCTGGATGATCACTTCCCGGGGTTCTGGCTCCTACCCCGTTGTCTTAGTCCCTATCTGCCTCCTCTTTCAGCAGGACTTTATAATCAGGAAAGTATTTTGAAGCCTAACTGTATTGCTTCAATGTGGTAAGGCCACATTCATCTGATCTGCACCTAGGTAAGAATGTTAAATCCTCACCGGAACAAAACCAGCTTCATGTAGAATTTACTGAGTTTCAAACCTTATCTTTTGTTTGTTTGTTTGTTGAGACAGGGTCTTGCTCTGTAGTTCAGGCTGGCCCTGAGCTCAGCCTCAAACTCACATCACAGCAATCCTCCTTCCTCTGCCTCCCGAGTGCTGGGACGACAGGTGTGAGCCACCATGCCCGGCACTGTGCAATGTGGTACTGGTTGCTGCTGGGGTGAGTCTCCATGCCCGGTATGGTATGTGGTTTCTGGGGGATCAAACCTGGGTCCTTGAGCTTGCAAGACAGGCGGTGGAACCACTGAGCTAAATCCCCGGCCCTCAAACCTTATCTAACTTTAGAGAAATGCATGTGCATTGCGCCCAAGTGGTTAAAAATAATTCTTTTTCACAGCTAATACATTTTCTTTAATTACAATCAAAGAACCACACACTATGCCATGGAAAATCTTAGCTGTTTGTTTTTATTAACAGAAGTTTAACAGCACATTATACTCTAAAGGCAAACAGTAAGTATCCATAAAGAGTTACCGTATGGACATGGCTGCTTTTTGTGTTCAGGAACGATAGGTTTCTTCCTTAGGAAATTATCCAGACTTGGGCCATGTCTGCCAAGAGGGTCATCAGGGGGCATGAACCTGTTGTGAAGATAATAAAAGAAAAAGATACTTAACTAGGAGGTTAATAACTAATTCTAAAGATACAACATTTATTCAAATTTATTTAAATATTATTATTTAAAGTACATTTTTGAAGTTTTAACCCAAGTATTTTAACATTTAAAGGATAAAAAATATTGGCACATGAAGTACTATATTCTTTTTCTTTTTTTTTTTTTTTTAGTTTTTTGAGACAAGGTCTTGCTTTGTAGTTCAGGCTGGCCCTGAGCTCAGCCTCCAACTCACATCACAGCAATCCTCCTGCCTCTGCCTCCCACGTGCTGGGATTCCAGGCGTGAGCCACCACACCCGGCACTGTGGTGTGTGGCACTGGTTGCTGCTGGGTGTGAGTGACCACGCCCAGCATTGTTATATGTGGTTCCCGGGGATCAAACCTGAGGCCTCGTGCTTGCAAGAACCAGTGAGCTAAATCTCCCACCCTGAGTACTCTGTTCTTAATGAAGACAAAATAGGTGTTTTTAAGTTTGTTTTAATTCAGATCAGTTTTGGTCTACTATGTCCTAATTATGTTGTCTTCCTTTTGGTTTTGGGATTTTCTAAGCATTTTAGGGAATAATTACAATGACATCTTAGGGGAGCTCTGTAAACATGAGTGTTGTGAAGAATGGAGCAGGCAGGGGGAGAGGCAGAAGGGGAGGAGCAGGAAGCAGTGGGAAAATAAGAGATTTCCCAGGCATCCTTTACGTGCAGGATACTTGACATACACAGTTTCATTTTGTTGTGACAATTATCCCACAGAGTATTAGCTCCATATTGCAGGTTAAAAAACTTTTCTAATTTAGATTCATAAGAATTGGTATATAATACAGCATAGTCAAGATTCAAGTGTATGTGGCTCTAAAATCTATTCTTTTCCCACTACAGTAATGCGCTTCTCATCTGAGATAGAGAAAAATCCTAATGAAGTGAGCTTATTATTTGGGACTGACTGTCATTCAGTGGAGCAAGGGAGAATTCACAGTGTACATAAGGAGTACAGTTCAACTGAGGAACTTTACTACCCATTATGTTACTGTACTGTATGAACTTGAAATAAGCCCAAGTATTTACCCACAATAAGAATAATGCAGGGACCAGGGATTTAGCTCAGTGGTTCCAGTGTCTGCCTTGCAAGCGCAAGGTCCCTAGTTCAATCCCTGGTAACCATATACAACAATGCCGGGCGTGGTGATATATGCCTGTAATCCCAGCACTCGGGAGGCAGAGGCAGGAGGATTGCAGTGATTTTGAGGCTAGCCTGGGCAGTTACCTAGTAGTTCAGGGCCAGCCTGAACTACAAAGCAAGATCCTGTCTCAAAAAAAAAAAGAAAAGAAAAGAATAATACAGATAATGTATAAACTCTTAGGGGAGTCAAATGGCTAATAACAATGGGCGAGTACAGCATTATTATTATAACAATAATATGTTAAAGCTAAAAGACGCAGACAGTTTTTCAATCTCATAATTTTAGTAACATTTTATTCTATGTCTGCATTTTATGCTTTGCCTTTTAAACATGACAATATTATTCCATGTTTCATAGCCTTCATAATAATTATTCTGAACAGCTAAATAATATTATAGTAGGAATATATATTGATTAATTTCTCTGTATTATGTTTGGTTGCCTTTATTTATTCCAATTATAAATAATATAGAAATTAATATATCTGGTCTTTTTTCATTATATCATCCAAGAACTGAAATTACTGAATTGAGAATGTAAACATATTTTAAGTGTGATAACCTTTGTGAAACTGTACATTTGTTTACATGTATCATTTTTGAAAAAAATTAGTACATGTATGTAGTACACATTTACATTCCATGTGGGGAGTTGGTACACATACATGATGCATTTTAATTCTTTTTTCAACCCTTTTCCCTCCCTCCCTCATTCCTCCACCCATCTTTTGATCCCCTTTCTCTTTTATACATATTTGTAGTGACATAATGTTTCCTTTCCTTGTGTTAGTTAGTACATGTACCTGACTCATCTCAATGACTTTCTCATCCTGTCTCACACCCCTCCCTCCCCCAGGCACACACACAATGTTCTTGTGAATTAAACAGATGAGAACAATAAATGTTTTAGATTCAGAATGTATTTCTGATTACCAACAAGTGAACTTTTTCCTACACAATTACAAGCATTTCTCATGAACATTCTTGTTCATGTTATTTGTCTATTTATCAATTTATATTTTATTAACACGACTGGAGTCTCATATTGGTATAACAACTTTTAAAAAAAGGTATTTAGTAAGATATCAGTAGTCCAAACTGGCTTATGAGATGGTTTTCCTGGGAGTGAAGATGGAACTCTTTTTGTCAGCAGTTAACAGCCGCTTCTGTTGCAAGTGGCCCCACGGCACTGGTGCAGCAGAGCCTGCGCCTGCAATGCTTCTCAGCGAGGACCCTCACTGGGGAATCAGTGTCAGAAGAAACCTGTCTAGGCCTAGCCAGGGACAACAAAAGTAGGATCATGTGGCAGTTGCCCAAGATAGTTACACGATATTTTCAGGGAAGCGAGATCACTGGTTTACTTACTTGTCATTGACAAATGAATACATTAATAATCTCTCATCTATGAACTTCTTCCATTCTGGCTTTTCGTTTGCCAAATCTCTGTAGTTATCATTGGATACGATGATACCATCTGACTCGAAAGCCAGCTTCACAATGAATCTGTCATCGTAGCACACCACTCGCCGCCCCTGAACTCTCCGTGACGGTGTGAACACGAGGATTTTATCCTTCTCTAACTTGCGTAAAATTTCCTGATCTGCAAGAATAAGAGGGGCAGAACTTCAGGAATAAATACATACAATATACATTGCAAGTCATACAATGTGGGCTTCTATATGAACTAGAATATATGTAATCATTTAATTGGAGATTATGATTTATAGTTTATAGATTTAGCATAATTTGTAATTTCTAATACACACTTTAAATGTAGTAAAAAGAAATGAAGAGTATAAAATGAGCAACAAGACTGAGAAATTCTAATTCTTACTCTATGAAGCGTTTGCTTACAAGCCAGAGCCACACGCACAGCCCCGGAACTGCTCACTCATTCCTGCACAAGGACATAGCAACAAAGCAGGGGGGTGGGTACAGGTGTGGGAGGGCAGTGTCTTCCTCCCAAGACTGCGGATCTGGGATTATCTTTTTCTAATCCCCGGATGTGAGAGTCCGAACCTGAGAAGTGTAGTAAGTGTAGTAGCAGAGGCAGCGGAGGGAACGAATCTTCCCAAGGAGGTACCGAGGTCAGTGCCTGAGGTGCTGTCACAGAGTTGGCCCACATGTGTCTGTGTCCGCAAAGGCCAGGGGCCAAGCTTCTAAAAGAAATCCTATCTCTAGCAATTACTACGTGTCTACTCCCTACACAGTCCTAAGTATCAACAGCAACTGTGGAGAAGAATGACCTCTTCTCAAGGTCTCCTGATCTGTCAGACAAACAGGTAAACCAGGCAGACAAGGAACTGAACCACAACAGACATTTAGGCGGGGATTGCAGGAAATGAGCACCATGGTCAGCAGTAACAATGGCGTGTGAATTTGAAGACATTTCTGCAGGTGAGTTCATTAGGCAAAGCAAAGCTTCAGTGAATGAAATGTGCGCAACAGAAGCAGCACACCACAGATAAATCCCACACTATTTTCTGCATCTGGCAGTTGAAATCTTTTTAAGCCCATTTCTTCATGTCTGCAACTGAGAGTGGACAGAACATCGGAGTGAACGAGTGGCACATGCAGACATGTACCACAGCACCTGGCAAGCTCTGAATAAACACTGGGCTCTGCAACTTAAATTTATTTATTTTTAAATTGTTTTTAATTTAATTTAATTTTTTTAAGACAGGGTCTCACTTTGGAGTTCAGGCTGGCCCTGAGCTCAGCCTCAGACTCACATCACAGCAATCCTCCTGCCTCTGCCTCCAGCGTGCTGGGATTACGGGCTTGAGCCACCATGCCTGGCACTGTGGTATGTGGTACTGATTGCTGCTGGGCGTAAGTCTCCATGCCCAGCACTGTATGTGGTTACCAGGGATTGAACCCAGGCCCTTGCGCTTGCAAGACAGGTGCTGGAACCACTGAGCTAAATCCCCAGCCCCCTCTGAAACTTAATATTAATCGCTGTATGTAATTGCTGATCTCATTTTAAAACCACAAAAAGAAATACAAAGTCAAAAGCCCAGATTCAATGATAGAATGTCACATTATAATTACTCTGAGTGTTTCCTCATAAACATTTGGAAAACAGGTGCTGTGTCTCATTAATCCATATCCATTGGTACAGAGCCCACAGAAACATCAGTAGATGCTCAAGAGATGTTTGTTAAATGCATAAATGAGCTACGCCAAGAGGGGCACTTGGAAGTCTTTGGTTTATTTTTTGCCCTTTGTTCATGAGTATCCACAGTAATCAAGCTTATTTGTGAAGGTGTTTAGACATGTCTTGATCCTAAGAGAAGGAGACGGATGGCAACCTGACAGTCACCATCCCCTCCTGCTGAATGTGCATTTCTGGAACAGTTAATGAGGTTGAAAGGGCACAAAAAGAATCCTGATTTGTATACAGCCTACTGTCTATTTTGCTTTATTATATAGGCTATGGCCTTGGACTCCATCCAACATCACTTTCTTATTTATTTTATCCTAATTTAACAATGCTTCTAATTGTTATCCTAATAGCAATGATTGCAGATAAAAGTCTTCTACAGTCATCCCCATCTGTACATAATAGGTAGTCTCTTCATTTGTTTTTGATTCGCAAAATTTTGGAGTTTCCTTCACTCGTGTTCCTCACAGCTTCTGTTGATACTGGAGGAGAGAGGACAGGAAGTGGACACTGACAGTGAGTCACTAAAGTGGAATGGAATGTTCCACAATAATTACAGAGCACATCTTTTTCTGAAACCCCACAGGCTAGTAGAAAATGGGAATGCTAATAACTGGGAGCTGCTCATTTCCTGCTCCCCAGGAGGCAGAACCCCTCAGGGTCTTATGGTCTCAGGACTGCATCTACCACCCAGTCTCATTTCATACAGCCTATGAGCAGGGTGGGGTTGATTTAGTGTGTTGCTCAAAATCTGATGGCTAGTGAATGGGAAAGCTAGAATGGCTCTTCTAACTCTATCTCTGAAAATCAGCTTTCTTTTCTGTCTATTAATTGAGTGATTACATTGAAAACTGATCTCAGGGCCTTCACAATTTTTCAGTATCTCAGTAAGTGTTAAGTTGTCCAGGATGGGCTTAAACTTGTGATCTTCCTGCCTCAGCTCCCCCAGGTGCTGAGATTATCAGCATACATCAACATGGCCAGCTAGAAGTTAAAAAATTTCAACTCAATTGTTTCCAATATAAATGAAAAAGCCTGATTTGTATAGCAAAGACTGGTGTTTGGTTAACATAGTAAGATCTTTTCAAATTCAAAAACACATTTGATTATTCACCCAAGAGGATATTAAAGGCCCACAGATTAAAAGTACACAGCAACATTAAGAATACCTGAGCGCCAGGTGCTCGGATGGGTCTGACGTGGAGCTTACCTGTAATAAGAGCATCAGGTCGGGACTGCTCTTTTCTCCAAGCAGGAACAAAAACTGTAATATCTTTGTGGCCTCTTTCCAAAAACCAATCCACTGCCAATTTTATTCCCCGGCAGGAAAATACTTCTTTATTTCCATGGCTGAAAGATTATTTTAGAATACTTAAAACACAACAAAACCTAAATTCCATTGAATTAATTCAATTTTATAGATAGGAATGATCACATAATTACAACAGTACTAAGAAACTGAAGTCCAAGGTGGAGGTCCATAGCTCAGAGAAAAGTTACTTTAATTGAAAAATCAAAATCTGTAAGAAAAATTAGGAAAATTGACCATGTGCAGAGGATAGGGAAAAGTGAGTTTTGAAATGTAAAGGTACAGCAGTCAGAAAGATACAACCTCTTCTTGATTAGTGTAGGGGAAAGAAGGGCTTCAACCATAGGAAAGAAGAATTTCAGTCAAAATGAAGTCACAAAGGAAAAAAAGCTCCAAAAACAGTGGCATGGGTTTCTTGGAATTCCAGAAACCTTTTCAAGAGTTCTTGTGTACAAAGTACTTAGATCAAGTGATAAGGGATATCCCACACGCTCAATGAAGGGAAAAACACACCCATGCGCATCACCTCACACAACTAACACTCTCCCCATCACCTATTTTTGGTTCAACACGATCAGTGTAGGACAAGGACTAATGATGACAAAGGGCAGTCAATGGATTAGCAGTCTTAGGGCCTAAAAGAAAGCACTCAACTCAGACTGCAATCATTCAGTAAGTATATGTCAAGCACCAGACTCTTGCTTATACAGCTTAACACAGCAATTCAGTATAACAGTTATCCCAACCTCTTTCAAAAAAAAAAAAAATTCTGCTTTGATACACTTAGTTGCATTCTTTTTCAGTTTGAGCTCTGAGGGCTCCATTTCTTATACATTTTTTTCTTCTATACATGAGAAGGGCTGAATGAAATAATGTAGGTGAATGCTTTTTTAAATTTTAGCACAAATCAAACATTAAACATACTAATAAGCTGAGGTTCCCTAGGAAGCGCAAGAACCATCTAACATATGGTAATTATTTTTAGTACAAAACAGAAATGAAGTCATTTGCTTTACAGATGTTGACGGTGTGGACACAGGCTGCTTGTGTTCCAGAGACCTGTCAATGCATCAGAGCCAGACGAGAGGAGAAATCACATGCCATGAGAGCTTCCAAGAATAAGACAAAGGTAGAGTCTGATGTCACATTTCCTGGGTGAGAACATTGCCTGAGAGCCTGCAAATGCTCCAGCAAAAGGTACAGAGTGATGGTAGATTTCATGTGAAACAATAGGATCAAATCAGTCTTCTGAAAGACTACAAAAAATGGTGTTTTTTTGAGAATGCATATATAGTAGCAAATATTTCTAAATATATTCAACTTGCAAAACTCTTATTACATTTTTGCTTTACACTATTGTTTTGAAATCTATTAGATGGTCTATGGCCATACCACCCTGAATGCGCCTGATCTTGTCTGTCTTGGAAGCTAAGCAGGGTTGGGCCTGGGTAGTACTTGGATGCGAGAAATCCACTATATTACATTTTCTAGTGAACTAATGATACCTGGTTTACTGAGAGTCGACAATTTCACTGCTCTGGTTTTAAAGACAGATTTGTATAAGCATTTTGTCTTTGGCAATTCTTTTTTTTGAGACAGGGTCTCTGCTTTACAGTTCAGGCTGGCCCTGGGCTCAGCCTCAGACTCACATCACAGCAATCCTCCTGCCTCTGCCTCCAGCGTGCTGGGATTACAGGCGTGAGCCACCACGCCCGGCACTGTGGTATGTGGTGCTGGTTGCTGCTGGGCGTGAGTCTCCACACCCAGTATTGTATATGGTTACCTGGGGATCAAAGCCGGGCCCTTGCCCTTGCAAGACAGGTGCCGTAACCACTGAGTTAAATCCCTAGCAATTCATTTCTTAAGGGCAACACTATCATATTTACTCACTCTAGACTTCATCTATTTGTAAGAGCTTCCATAAAATGTGTACGAAGACTGGACTACTTATACAGTAGAATGACGACAGTCCAAAAATAAAGGTGATTCTAATTACCCCCCCTCAAAGTCTTACAGGAGAAAACAGGCACGTGATGGGACACTGCACATGCGAGTGGTAAACAGGGAAATATAAAGAGCCTGAGTTTCTGAGCAAATGGACCCACATCTATGTCCAATTTTGTTAATGAGGAAAAAAATCCCTCACTGGTTTAAGCAACTAGTCACATTTTCTTTTTGCAGTTGAACACATCCTTAACTGTTACAGGAAGCCTATTAAAAACCAAAGAAAGATGACAGCTCTATTAATTTTGTGCTTAAAACAAAAATGTTACTGGAACAAAAAGCTATTACATAATAGAAAGGAACAATTCACAGGAAGCCATAGAAATTCTGAACTCTTAGTAAGACAAAAGATCCTAAGATGACTAGAAGAAATGAACAAATCTACAAACATACTGATAAATGAAACAGAAAATATTTAATGAAGATTTATGATAGGAAAAATCAACTACAAGCTTGATCTAATGAACATATACAAATCCTGTACAAGACGAGAGATGGTGGCTCCTGCCTGGAATTCTGAGTGCTCTGATGTCTCAGGCAGGAGGACTGCAGACCTGAGGTCAGGATGGGCAGTTTAGCAAGGGCCTGCCTTTTTCTAACGCGCTGAGATGCAGGTAGTTTAGCGGCAGAGCACGTACCAAACACGACACCGGGTTTGTTTCTAAAGGCAAAGATATGAACAGTCAGTTCACAGAACAGAAAACCCAAATGACCAATAAACATATGAAGAGATGTTCAATAGTAGAGAAATGCAAATTAAGACCAAAAGAGGACACCAATTCACACCCATAAAATTGGTAAAAATGAAAGTTTGCAAACACCAGATGTTGCCAAGCATATGTGAAAGTAGAGACTCATAATTACAGGTGGGAGTGTAAATTGGTGTAACTATCTGAAAGAGCCATGTGGCAATGCTTTGTAAGAGTTGTAGACATGCTTTCCCTAAAACAAAGCAATTCTACCTCCAGCTAGAGTAAAACCCTGATGCCAGTTAACCTAATGCCATTAGCAACTGGCTTTCCCTGTCTGCCCAGCCTTAGATTTCACACAGGACATGCTCATGCTTCTCAGTCTTGTACAGGATGAAGGAAAGATAGGCAAACAGGGAGGTACACAAGGATCCAGGAATCTCTAAGATTTTCTGAGCTACTCTGACCTTTGCCTCCGATAAGGTGATAACCAGGAATCCTAAAGGGCTGCTGGTGTCTTAGCAGTCACTGTTAGCCACCAGTGATACCTGAGCCCCAGTAGACAAACAGGTTGGGACTTGAACAGACTAGAAGAGATTTGGGAAGGCTGAACTTAATGTAATGCTGCAGAAGCATGCTGAAGAATGGGACTAGTCACATGTACCTGATGGAATGGCCAACTCTAGGAGGTACACTCAAAAAGAATGACAATATCAGAGTAAGTCTGATAAGAGAATTATGAAAAAACAGGATGTCAGAATCAGTGTGATGTAGCTGTTGGTACAAATCAACTATATATTGACTACTAAAAATGAAACATTGTTTTCACCCCAAATATTATGAGGAAAATTCAAAAAAGATATGTGGCTACTTATGGGACATATGCAACCATTCAGAGTTTTCTCCCTCAATACTAAAACTACCTAAATCTGTCCTTAAAAATCAGATGTTTCTTTGGGCAACAACATTTTTAACCCTGTTGGTGTTTAAATCTAACGTGCTGCCCAGTCTCGTGGATTCGCAAGCGAGCCTTTTGGCAGATGGCTGCACCATGGGGCCCCCCGCTCCTCAGAGGCCTAGTCCACTGAAGGGCTTAGGGGCTGAGTGTGCCGTTACGAGGCGAGCCCTGGAGAGAAGAGTGGGCCACTGGCGATGTGCCCTAGGAGGGGTATTCTTGTCCCCATCCCGCCCCCCCACCCCCAGCTCTGCTCTCTGCCCTCTATGACCTGAGCTTTCAGCCACCAGGTCCACTCACTGCCGTGTCTGTGTTGATTATGGACTGACACCCTCTTAACGGTGAGGTGACTGAAACGTGTCCTTCTTTGGGTTGTGGGGCTGGATACTATCTCAGCAGTGAGAAAGCAGACTAAAATATATTTCAACAGTGTAGCAATAAGGACGATGGGGACACTTTGAGTTGTTCCGTTAGGTGAATTTGTTTCAAGGATTTGTAACTACCTTGGAATAGGTAGACCACAAATAGTTCCCCACCAACTATTTTGGCACAATGAGATTGAGTTCCTAGGGAAAAGTCTAAATCTTATGATGATAATTTTGAGTTACTATTCAGTGAAATGGGTAACATGAGCTAGAAGTTCCTATTTCTACTGCTTAACAGTAGAAACCTATCAGAAGCCCATAATGTTGTTAAAACTGAAAGGTTTATTATTTTACTGTTTCATGTTTGGAAAACATATACTTATAGAAGTCCTGCTTCACAATGGCCAGTAATGATACAAATTATTATTATCAGTGGAAGGTTTATTTAAAGTATACAAATTGGTGTTTCACAGATTCTTAGAAAAATCCCATTCAAAATAAAAGGATTATTGGTATGTGTAGGTAATATTTTGTATTTCAGGAAGCGAGAGGGAGCTGGACAGCCATAATGAGTGAATTAAGAAAAGAGAGGAAGAAATCAAGTTTATCTGTCCTTGTCTGCTCTTGCTCCATCTGCTGCTTCTACTTCTCTGTCTGGAACACAGGGAAGTGAGGCAATGATCACTGGATGGCTGTCTGGGGCAGGGGTAACTTCCTCTTGGAAGGGGAAGAGTTACATTCTTATTAGAATATCTGAATATGGATTCCAACTCTAAAGCCCCCCCCACCATATTTCAAAAACAAAACAGAAGTGTAGAAATGATCAAGAGGAAGGAACAACAAGTTTAAGAATGTGGGTAGAGACTCCTAAAATAAGGCATTAGGTTGGCAAGTGGTCTGGTAACTTGGATCAAAGGGAAAACTAAACGGGTCAGTATATCAAACAGACCACATAAAGCAACTTATTTTTCAACACTGTGTGAAGAGCATCGACCTTTTGAGCTACTATAAATTAAATGCACAAGTGACCAGGAGTTCTGGGACTAGCACACAGAGTAAGTACACAGGCCTATGTCTGTACTGCTCACTTTACAAGTTATTTTTCAAGTGCTATGGTAAGGTCCACAAGTCCATGCCAAGATATTCTGTACTGTGTTTTCAGTTACAACTCTGTGCAAGGGGAGGGACAGCTGTTGGTTGCTAAGCAGACTGTTGCTTCTGGCTGACTATGGGAACCGGCGACAGCAGTAAATTCCAATACCCTTCATAAGGCTGTGTTGTGGCCTCACGAAGCTAACCACTTCTTTCTACAGCCTGCCCTCCTCTTTCCCTGTTAATGTGTCTTGAGGAACTGTCGGTGGCAGTCTCTGCAGTCTTTCTGTAGGAGGAACTGCAATGCTGCTCACGGAGGAGGCTCCCACTGATTGTAATCAGTTCTCTGAGACAGATGAATGAGGACAGATTTAGGCACAGATCAGAATAGACTTTCCCTCTTCTCTACTTCTGTGACAACCTTGTTACTAAGAATTCAAACATAAGTAACTTTACCACCTGGATGGTAAAGTCAGGCGTGTTTCTCAGGTATTGACAACAGCAATCCACTTTTGGGGAAAACAAGAAGAAACAAAAAGAAGACAAAGAGAAATTATTTGCCTGGTTAAAATTACTCATAATGGGGCTTTCTGGGACCACCAACAATTAAGAGTCCTCTTAAGGAAAAGTCAGAAGGCCTCTACTCGAAGCAGCAGCACAGGAACAAGGGAAGGGCTGGAGGAGATGGAGGAGGGTACAGGGGATGAGACCCAGCTGCGAAGCTGCAGGACTTCCTAGGGACACTTGCCAACCAGGGGGCAAACTGGCACGGGCGGTCTCAGAGCTGGAAACCAAAGAAATCCACCGGCTTTTTGTGCTTCCTGCTTTAATTGCTTCCTCTCTTTTGTATACTGGAACCATGAAATCTGAGGTGTATCCTGACCTTTTTTTTTTTTTTTTTAAGGTTTTTTGAGACAGGGTCTCGCTTTGTGGTTCACGCCGGCCCTGAGCTCAGCCTCAAACACATCACAGCAATCCTCCTGCCTCTGCCTCCTGAGTGCTGGGATGACAGGCGTGAGCCACCACGCTCTGCACTGTGGTATGTAGTACTGGTTGCTGCTGGGCATGAGTCTCCACACCCAGTATGGTATGTGGTTACCGGGGATCAAACTCGATCCTTGCGCTTGCAAGACAGGTGCTGGAACCACTGAGCTAAATCCCCAGCCCCATATCCTGACCTTTCTTGTCAGGCTCAGAAAAACAAGCTATGGATTTGACTTGACAGTCTTTTATCTTCCTTTCTCCTCCTTTGTTAGAGAGTCATGCTGGTCTCTTATCTCCAGATGCCATTTATCTTGTGCGAAAGACCATCTACTGTTTGCCCTGAGATTTACTGCATACTTTAGGCCAGGTAGACTATTTGTGAAACTGCTGGGAGACAAGGCACCGGAGCTGGTGAATACACATTTATACTGAGAGTATCACTAGGGGGAGAGGGAGTATTCCATGGTATGGTCCAACCTTAGAGGAATACAGTCTAACATTAAAGGCAACTACAGTATCTCATGGGAATAAATCACTTAATTTATTTCAGTATTGAAACTTCTTGAACAAATTCCTGTAATTCACTGTAAAACTCATGTTGGACAGTAAAGCCAAAAAAATTTGCAGGTGAGGCTGTAACAAGGACTACTAATATATTTAGTAGTCTTTCATAATATTTTTACTATTCTGTAAGTTCACTTTTTCTCATCACCTTACAGTATTATCTTTAAGTTATTCATATTTACCACCATGAAAAACACATAAATTCTACTTTTTTATCTTCAGCAGAAAGGCAATTCCCATTCAAAGAATGCAATGTTTGTTGTATCCTGTAGCACTACAAATGTCACGGGAGAATAAAAATTCATTTGATTATTAATGCCTTCAAATTAGTTACTTTTAATAGTTAACGAGGGGATTTTTTTTGAGACAGTGTTTGCTTTGTAGTTCAAGCTGACCCCGAACTCACTAGTAGCCCAGACCAGCCTCAAACTCACAGCAATCTTTCTGCCTCTGCCTCATGAGTGCTGGGATGACAGGTGTTAGCCACCATATCTGGCTCTGTGGTGTGTGGTTACCGGAAATCAAACTCAGGACCCTGCTCTTGCCAGGTGCAGCTGGAACCACTGAGCTAAATCCCTGGCCCAGTGGGTAGACTTTGTAATACAGAGAAAAACTCAGGGAACTGCATACTATAATACAACTTATCTCACTATAATCTTGAAAAGGAGACAATGCGCCAACCATTCAATGTGCCTTATCAAGCAAATGTAATTTCATATATTGTAATTTCTTGAGTTATACATTACAAATACACTTACTAGGTTAACCAAGGGACAGGAAGGAATATTTTGGAATTAGAAATTTTGTTTTCCAGTGGTTCACATGAGGAGCAACTGAAGACATATAGGAGCCTGAAAAGGGAATGACTGAATGCATCTAGTTACTAGAGAAGACTGGCTATTTTTAAGACTAAAGAGAAAATAAAAAAATAATCTTTTAAATTACCATTTTATTTCATCAATTTCTTTTTAGTAGCTTTCGTAAAATGTCTGTAAAGTAAATAGGAAATTAAAGGTACTTTTTACTTTCTAAAATTTAATAAGTATATTACATGATCAAAGATAAGCTACTCATAAAAAGTGTCTTTATAACATCTATAATTTAATTACAGAAATTGTTCTTAGAATATTGTAATCTGTTGAGACGGATTTTCAAGGCTAGGCCAAGAGAGTGAAAATAACAGCCTCTGGGCCCCTATGTAAGTTTAAGTCTTTTGTTTACAGGTATTTCTGTGTGATATTGGCCAAGTTTTTATTCTGAAACTCAATGTCTCATTTTTGATGAACATAATCCTACTATCTCATCTACCACATAGTATTTTGAGACTTGAACAAAGTACATACCTGAAAACTCCGAAATATGTCTAACATATGGCAATCTTCAACAAATAATCAATTTTTACTTTCTCATGGGCTGACTCCAAATATTTAGAGGATGGAAAAATATTTGATTTAGAATGATGAAACCCATAAAAAAAAAAAAAACAACAAAAAACCTCTTTGCTTAATAGGTTTAATCCCACCAGGGAAAAAACTGACTTTCAAAGCAGTAAATCTGATGTTTAGACATGACTGAACAATTTTAGTTTTCAAAATAAACAATAACATAAAAGAGATAAAGATAATTAGGAGACTAAAAAAAGACAACCAGATGCTTTTCTATAACCCTATTTTTTTATTTAAAGAAAAATCTGTCTAATAAATTTGCTATATATGTCTTCCATTGGAGGATTAAAAGAAACTAAAACTTCTGACTTCAGTTGGTCCTTATATTAGTCAATGGGTCCTAATCTCACAGTAAGAAGACAAGTTAGCAGGGTTTATCTTGAGTGAATAGAATAAAAAGTATAAAGGTAAAAAATATCTTTTAAAACTAGAAAACTATGTCTTAATCTTTAATACCAAGATTAGACACAGTTATTTATATTAGAGAAATTCAGGGTATACAGAATGTTAATCACAGAAAAACTATATTAATGTTAATAAGATTTAATAAACGCTAGACATTTAGAGGTTTGACTTAGAGGCTCACTGTTGTTTACTTAATTAGGTATGCATATTTTGTTTCTCATAGCTACTCAATTTCATTTTTTTAACCTTTCTTTCAATATAGCAAGATCAACATAAAGCTAAATCTAGTTCTCAGGATGCTAAATATTAAACAGACAATTCAAACAGTAAACTGGGACATAATCAAATTTTAATCAATGCTCATCGAAGAAAAATTCCAGGGAGTGGCAAGGAGGAACTTTGGGGGGGCACAGCAGGGAATTAAGTGGGCAAGAAGGTACAACACATGCCCCGAACTCAAACACAACTCTGTTTTGCTTGTTTTGCATACTGGGTTTCTGTGCAAGCCTTGCAGGTTGCGCTGCTTTGACAGAAATGGAGAGGGGAAAACTGCTGATGTAGGACAATGAAAATAGCACTTTACTACAGAAGTCTAATGTAAAATAATTAGAGCCCTCCATTTGGTTATCAACATAGCAGGAGAATCGAGAAAAGGAAGCTCTGAGAACTGGAGAGGAGTAAAGAAAAAGGTTTTCTTTACTTTCTAAGGTCTATAATGGGAGAGAAAATTAGGAGGCTAATTAAGAAGCTAATCTAGATCCAAGAGGGCCACTGATCTGAAGATGACAAAGAAACACATAAGAAAATACAACAAATTTTATAACAAAATCAGAAAACACGAACTCTAATCACTCTTCCCCATTTCTTACTGTTGGTAACTTTATAAACTGTAAGAAGCAGTTGCTGTTCTAGTTACACTTTAATTGAGCACACTGGAGCTAACAGAAAAATTTACTCCCTATTAGTTTATTAAAATGTATAATACTGAGAACAATACAACTTAAAGCTACAGAGAGACATAATGAAAAATAATCTATGTCTTTGTCAGGCCCGATACTGATATAAATAAACAACAAAAAAAAATCCCAAAACTAATACTGAGTCTTCGATTCTTTTCAGGGTCACTAAGGATCTTCTTTAAGAACAGTAAGAGAATGAGGCACTGCCAGCTAACCTGAAAGTAATACCTGTGACACTCACCTATAGGGAAATTAAGCCATTTTTTGGGGGGGGTGGACAGGGTCTCACTTTATAATTCAGGCTGGCCCTGAACTCAATATGTAGCCCAGGCCAGCCTCAAACTCACAGCAATTCTCCCACCTCTGCCTTCCAGTGTTGGGATTATAGGCGTGAGCCACCATACCCAGCACTATGGCACATGGTTACTAGGGATCAAACCTGAGGCCTTGGGCTTGCCAGGCAGCCGCCAGAAACACTGAGCTAAATCCCTGGCCCAAGCTATCTTTTACTTAGTGTTACTTATTGTATGTTGGGACTTAAAAAAATTCCATTGAGAGGTTGCACAATAGGTTAACCACATATTTTTGTACTAAATTCTTGAAATCTGACATGTATTTTACACTTATGGCATTTCAACTCATTTCAAGAGTTCCAGTACATAATTCTGGTATATTTTTGTTGAAGAAGCCAAAAACAAATTTTAATGCATTTGTTTAATGAATTTTTGGTCTTTCCTGTAGTTTAAACTAAATATACAGAGTAGATGATCAAGAAGATTTTAAAACTGTAAGTCAGTAACTGTAGTTAAATGGTAAATATGCAACATGACACCAACTAATCAATCAACTGAAGGCAAATTTTAGAAAGGAAGATACCTTTAAGTAGGAAGAAAATATTCAAATGGGATGGGGAAAATGTTCAAATGGGATGGGGGAAGCAAGGGAAAAGGAAAAAAATCAAGACAATAAAAGAAAAAAACAACAACAAAGCTTTTGTAAATGGCATGGGGAAGAAGCTTGAAGGGAGAAGAGGGTATGGAGAAAAGGAGAATCAAGATACCTTAGGTACAAATGCCTTAGAATGAATATGATCATTATGCATACCAAAAGTGTATTGAAGAGGTGTCAAGTTCATATAAATTCACAGTAGATTCAATATATGCAAGGCTTTGAATTTTGTATTTTATTTTATTTTGCAGTCCTGAGGATCAAATTCAGGACCTTCTGCTTGCATGGTAGGCATGGTGTCACTGAGCTAAATCCCTGGCCTGGCTTTGTAGTTTTTAAAAGGGAAAGCAGAAGCTTCAAATCCTGATTGTACAGACTGCTACACTCTGCTTATATTTTACGAGTATATGGGATTAAGATTGTTTTTTATTTATAGGAAAATAAATTCTACATATGCTGTTCATACTGTAACTTTAAAAAAACTGTATGATTTCTATTCAGATGTTGAGAAAATTACTTTAATGATTCACTGAGAGAGCTTTTCTATACACCAGCTGACATTCATATTTGTACCAACACTTCCTGCTCTCCAACATTAGTTTTTTGGGGGGGGAGTGGAGTATAAACTATAAAGGAAATGGTTAGTTCTATGCCTAATTAGTATACCAAAAGTAGTGAATTCTCTGCCATCTTTTTCCAGGAATTGTCCACAATTTAATCTTTGCATATGTTTTCAAGCAAGGTTTCCTTGTTTCCAATCTTAGTGGACAAAGCTAGTCTGAATTTTTCTATAGGTTGATCTTCCTTAAAGCCAAAATGTACTGTTATTCTTCTTGGAATAAATTCTTCTGCTGGTTCACTACCACTAGTAAATAACTGGTAAACACAGATCCTATTGCCTAAAAGTAGTTCATATGAGATTATTAGCATATAAAATACTTACCATAATACTCCACTAACATTCACCTAAAAAGCCAAACTATGAGTCAGAAGATTTAATCTGACCCCAGAAACCTGGGTTCCCTGACCAAGATAGAAAACTTGGAATAATGGAGGAAGAATTTTAATAGTTTAGTCCAAAAAGAGGAGCCCGGCAGGCCTACTTTCCATTCCATCACTTAGTTTGTGCCACAGCATCGTGACGAGGTAGTTATAAAGCTCTGGGATTTTTCTTTTTATTTCCCATTCTTATTTTACATGGATTTTGGAAGTAACCTAGGTAGACTATGGAAATTTAGTTAATTTTAATAAAGTCAGATGTTTAGGTCGTGGACACATACTACAGACATCAAAGGACACTGATTCAGTACATATTCCCATCCCTCATGCCTCACAAGATTTACTTTCTCTTTTTTTTTTGTGAGACAGGATCTCACTTTTGCAGTTCAGACTGGCCCTGAGCTCAGCCTTGAACTCACAGCAATCCTCCTACCTCTGCCTCCCAAGTGCTGGGATTATAGGCGTGAGCCACAAGGCCTGCCTGGCACGTGTATGTGGTACTGACTGCTGGTGGATGTGAGTCTCCACACCAGCATTGTTGTATGTGATTACCATGGAACTCAGGACCTTGGGCTTGCAAGGCAGGTACCAGAAACACTGACCTAAATCTCTGGCCTTCTCTCCCTTTCTTTCTGTTCATCCATCCTTCCCTCCCTCCCTATTTCCCTCCTCCTCTTCTTCACTATTCCCCTTCTCCCCTCTCTTTCTTTTGTAGCACTGGGGATTGAACCAGTCCCCATACATGTGCGGCAAGGGCTCCACACTGCCACAACCTCAGCCCAACTTGACTTTCTTATGATATAGTAAGTATCTGCACAAAATCACTGGAAAGCTTAAAAAGCCCTGGATAATTTAGGCAAACGTTTAATAATTTAAGGAAAACCTTTTCTGGTTGTTACTGTTTTGTTTTGAGACAGGATCTCACTGTGTGGTTCAGGCTGGCCTCAAACTTGCAGCAATCCTCCTGCTTCAGCCTCTCAAGTTCGGGAATTATAGGTGTGCACCATAATACCCGACCATTTAAGAAAATCTGTAAATTTAACATAATGGGTGTAGATAAAGACTAATTCTATATTCCAATGCTGAGCTACTCCAACTTTAATGGAATAACAGATTTTGAAGAACTATGAAGTTGCTTGAAAGAAATTAGTAAGAATTTCACATTAACAGTATTATATTTTTTTCCACATCTGTATCTAGAATGCGGATTTCATAGCATAGCTACACTACATATCTGCTCTGTTAAGGAAGAGAGGACTACTCATTTTAAGGGAGATGTTCTATGTCCTAAATTACTGATGTTTTTTTAAAGCTCAAAGTAGTTGCAGACCTTTGTCAGGATGTACTGGTCTAGCTCCACTACAAATAAATTCTGTTCTGTCCTATATTTTGAAAACCAAATACTTTTAATCCCCATTATTTATATGTCAATTTAGGGCCTTCACTAGACTTAGTTTACTTTTCTAGTTTTGTGTATTTATGACCTTGTTCATCCTATACCTAGTTGTAAATAAGGCATCACATACTCTGTTAGATCAAGTTCCCAGTATTTACCTCATTTTTAGTAAATTGCTTATTCAGTAAACTTACTGTGTCTTTCCATGTAGCACATTAACAAAAACACATTAATAAGCTCAAAGTAGAAAATATTGCCCAAGGCAATATCAGATCACTGCAATTATGAGACCTATGCTGTATATATATTCTAGGGGCAATTTTGGAGTCCATTCAGCTTTAAGAGGCCAAGTGTCCTTTATGACATTTACTCATTCCTATAATAATAATAAGATGGACTGTGAAGTTGCTGCGCCCATAAGTGTCAAGCACTTGGTGTAAGTTTCCTTTAATTGTAATGAGCCTGTAGAGTAAGAATTCCTCTTTTTACAAATTTGAAAATGTAGGCGAGAGAACTTAAACAACTTGATAAGAATCACAAAAATAACTTGTAGGGAATTAAATATATTTTTAAAAGCTTTTTCTTTCTTTTATTCTACATGCAAAATTCATCTTTATCAGTTGTATGGTTGGCAATTAAAATAAATTCATCTTATTTAAGGAATCTGGAGGATAAAGGCAATGAAATGGTTCTTTATTCTAAACTTTTCCTTACCACATAAAATCTATTATTATATGTGTACATTTACTATGATAACAGGTTTGCTAAACTTGTCATGGATGAAAAATTGCAACAGTATTTTTATGAATCTCTGTATTTTTGTTATATTAAGATTTTGGATCTGAAGCAGCCTTTTTTTAAAAAAAATAACTGTTACTTTAGGTAAAACCTATAAGTAGAATGTAGAAGGTCCCTGGAGGGATGAGGATTTAGCTCAATGGTTCCAGCGCCTGCCTTGCAAGTGCAAGGTTCCAAGTTTGATCCCTGGCAACCACATACTATAATGGCAGACACAGAGACTCACTCCCATCAGAAATTAGAACTGCACCCCACAATGTCAGGTGTGGTGGCTCATGCTGGTAATCTCAGCCCTTGGGAGGCAGAGGCAGGAGAACTGCTGTGAGTTTGAGGGTGGCCTGCGCGGGCTACAGTGTGTGTTCAGGGCCAGCCTGAAGTACAAAGCAAGATCCTGTCTCAAAAATAAATAAATAAATAAATAAATAAATACATACATACATACATACATAAAGGTTCATTGGAAATTGTCATGAGTTTACTTGTTGAACAGTAGATATTACTTATTTTACGATATAGGTCAGCTTCATGTTATTATATACATGGATGTAAATACAGATATGGTATTTTGAAAACAATTTTTTTCATGAGTTTGGCACTTTAAAAATTATGGCCTTGGTACAGCATTTCATTGTGACTGACAGTATAGCGCCATTATAATGAGAATCTCTTGTCAACTTGTTCTCTTCTGAAATGCCTGAACCAGCATATCGGTTTGTCAGGTGAAACTCTCAGATGTAGAGAAGAAATGGATCTGAACAGTCCTGTCTTTTATTGCAGAGGGCACAGAATGGTGCTAAGAATGTGGGGCACAGAGGTTTGTTTTCATTCTTATGTAAAGATGGTTGTTTAAAATGCTTTAATTATGCCACATGTTTTTTTGGTACTAAAGTTCTCCTATAAATAATTCTCCCCTGGCCAGATAAGTAAAGTTTAGGGCTCAATGTGAATTTTCAGTTATCCAAATATTTATTTTGGTGTACTAGGTTTGAGTTACTTGAGTTAATATGAGAGTGGTCCAAATGTGACATCATCATCTAAATGATATCCATCTTTAAAATTCATTTTTTTGTCTCATATGATTTTGCCCCTCAAAAGTTTTGTTATCCAAAGTGTACTTTCCTCCAATGCCAGATTCTGCGTTTGTGCTTTTCTCATCTCCTCCTCTGCAATTGTGCTTTGAAAATTAAACTTGTCTCTCAGCTTCTTACTCTCCTTACTCTTCCTTAGTTTAGTTTCAGTCTCAGAAACAAAATCAAATTCCTTCCCCAATTCTCTTTGTCCTTCTCACCCTCTGCCAACTTTTTAGAATAGTTTCTAGATCTATTCCTTCGATTCTGAGTACTTAGCAACTGAGCTGTCTTTAATACTTTATGGCATTCTTAAAAACAGTAACTTCTTGTACACTGTGTCTTCTGATCCTGTTTTGTAATACAACTCAGGGTTTTTACCCTTTATGCTTCCCTCTTCTGTCCTTTTGATGACATTTTTGTAACCTCGTGGTTTTTCTAGCACTATTTTTACTAATGCTAGTGCTGTGCTCACTACTGCTTTCCCAGGTCATCATTTTCTTTTCCTTTCTGACATACAGAAACTACCAGCATTTTCAGCATTACCTGGTTCCCGGATGGCCTGAAATAACCGTGGCATTTAAAAAATCTGACATTATTTCACCTCAACCATAGATCCACTGATTTAGACACTTCCGGGGTAGAAGGCTAGAAGTAGTGGTTTTAAGAATCCCTCTTGTAAATCTGTTACATAGCTATGGCTGTAGGTACTATATTCCTCAAAGATCACTCTAACCTTTCCTCACTATTCTGCTTTCTTAGTTTCATAGATTTTGGTCTTACATATTATCAGTAGGGCAATCATTTAGCTTATATGAATTATTCTGGATTACTGCAAGGAAAAAAATCATTCTGTGGCCAAGTCTGGGGAAAAAAAAATCAAACAACAGAGAGATTATCTTTCTTAACAACCTGTTAATGAATGCCATGTGTATACCCTGTATGTCTATAACATTTGCTAAGGCTCTGTGTACTCAAATAGAAAGGGCTGCTCACACTCAAATTATCTGCCATCTTTTATTCCTGCCAAAGTATCAGTACGAGGCACAACTCTGCTCTGGACTCCTCTCCTCAAGAACAATTTCCCTTGGGTTGTAAACTCAAGTTGAAATTCCCCAGTTTAACATTCAAGGTCTTATAAGATCTGGCCCGAATCTCTGCAATCTAGCTTTTTAAACTCATAGAATGTAGACTTTGATGTAAGACATACAGTACTTGAGTTTGAATGTAATAGGAATCCTGTAAGTTTAATTTGCTTATAAGAAAGAAAAACAATGCCTCCATCCTCCATCTGACAATTGCCCATTGCCCCACTTTGTATTTTGTGTAGAAGAACTTATTATCACTAACTAAAACAGCAGTCCCATGTTTTACTACCTATCATTATTAGGAGGTACACTTCTTCAAAATGAATGCCTGGGCATCTACCGTTCCTTGTTATGTCTATGTAGGGCTCTGGATTTATTGTCCAATATGTAATCAACAGCAACATTATAAATGAGAGACACATACTAGGACTCAGAAGCTATCAAAAAAATAATGCTAAATACTTCATTAATACTTTTTTAAACTGATGATCTGCTAGAATGATATTTTAGTTATATTAACCTAAATAAAATGTATTTTTCATTTTCCCAAGTGTACTTTAAATTTTGGCCCATGAAATTCACTAAAAATTCATTATAAAATGTGCTTTTATGGCTTTTTTCTTCTGTTCCTAAAATATTCTTTTTAACTGCATTTCTTGACTGGAATAAAAACCTTAAAACTATGGTTCAGGTTTGTTCTCAAACAAAATAGTTTGCTTTTCTAGGAGTAGGGTTTTTCCTTATGGTTATTCAACTTCATGTGGAACTAAATTATTTGCTTAGATTCCAAAATCAATGAATATCACTCACTGAAGGTCATCATACTAATTTTTATAACATAGTAATTTAGTTAAATGAGGGAAAAGGGAGATATTTCTGAGAAAAGGGGGTCTCGGGCATGAATGATAAAGATGGTTGAAAAAGAAATGGAAAATTAATGTTAACTAAGGCCAATGTTGAGACGCAGAATGATGCCGATGGTGATGAAGCTGACAAGGTGAACAGACACAGAATTAGAAACAATTGTTACAGATTGTTGGTAAAAATTTTCAGTTAAGATTTTCTTACCTCATTGCCACATTGCTGCCATCAATGACTATTGGTCTCAGATTTTCACCATCATCTGTTATAATCTCTTGCATTGGAGATTCAGATCTTTGAGATTCCACAGAAGATGTTTCCCTCATTATACTGGTAACGGTACTAACTGTTTGATCAGCTTCACTCTTATTGCCAAGTTTGACAAGTTCTCCCAAAATATCATTGATTAAAGCATCAGTACCAAGTTTGTTTAGCACAAGCTGAACCTGTTCTTCAGAATAACCTAACTTAAGTGCAAACTCCAGTTTTGTTTGGTACTCTCGCACCACATCAGGGGGCTTCTTAACTTCCTTGGATGGAGTCTGGGACTCTTCAGGTTTAACGTCTTGCAAAATTTCACTGCGTTTTAGTAGGTGAGGCTCTAAGCAGGGGGACCTACATAACTGTCTGTGAGACTTGGTTAATACGCACGGGTCTACTGAAATGCTGCTCAACTGTTCTGACTCATGATCAGAATTTGTGCTTTCTTCCGAATCGCCAGAGCTCAGGTTCTCTTCAGATACCTCTTTTTCCTCCTTCCCGTCATGACCTGCATCCATCGCTGGTTTCTCTACCATTGGCCAAGGTACAGGTGCGCTTGGCTGGGGGTCGGCGCTCTCCACATAAAGGTGGCTGAGGTCAGGCCCCAGGTGACCCTTCAAGCCCATGAAGCTGTTACAGGTACTTGACTCCACTTTGTTGTTCTTTCTGTACTCCTGAATGCAAAGTACTCCGTATTCCTAGAAGAAAATGTAAAATATTTAAAATGTCATATTTATGTTTCATTTGTCTCAATGTCTAAATCAGAAGAAAATTACCCAACTACTGAACACCTACTATGTATTTTTGCCTACATTTTCTCATCACTAGTCAAAACCATATTTTGATCTTTATCTTTCAAATGAAGAAGTTATACATTCAAGACAATAAAGTTACTAAGTAGCAAAATGGGAGTTTTCTCTAAGTTTTGCCTGACTCAGGAACCCATGCCTGTTCCATCATGTCATCTCAGCCTTGACGGAGGAGATTTTCCTGCTGACATTTCTACAATGACACATGCAGTATTAAAACAGAGCACATTTTACATATGTCATGACAAGTTATGCACAATTTCCCTAAGAGAATACATAAAAGTCTTTAAAAATTATTTTAAAGGGAAGGGAAAGGGAATGAGAAAAGGAATAAGATGTGTCCTATGCAAGTACCAACTGCCTCAAAGGAATACAAACATTATGTACTGCACATATGAACTAATAAGCTAAAATAATAAAAAAGACTACACAAATATTTTAAAAAGTTACATAGAAAAATGGTTAATTCAGATGAAACTGAATCTAAATCAGTTTCAAACAATTTATATCCTGAAAGAGTACGTATTCTAAGATGTCCAACAAATAATTAAGTAATTACAAAGTTAACTGTATCCCAGAGAGGAGCATAGCCTTGGCCTAATAGTTATGATTTTATTAATACTGAACATGGTAACTGAAATATTATGCTGCCCTTATTAAATGGCAAGGACAGTGAAGTCTATATTCAAGCAAAGTAATTTCTTTAAAACTATATGCTTACATAGAAAGCAGAGAAATTAAATACTTCACATAAAATTATCAGTAATAATTAAGCACATCAAATAATGATATTTCAGTTTCTTAAACTTAACGGCAGTAAATACTTCTGTGTTACATCAGGCTAATTAACAGTTAATCTGCATTTAATTAAAATTCACCTTTTCTCCTATTTTTGTGTTATAGAACAACTTTTACTGTTTAAAATGCTATGCTATTCCTGTTTTACTCCTTTTTCCCTAAAGCCTACTGGAAATAAATACTTTAAAGTTATTTTTTCATGTGCTTCTTTCCAAGGACAACAAAAATATCAGCAGTTCAGTGATTTAGGGGATTCCAGGGTTCTACTCTGGTATATTAGTAGCAAGTCACTGCTACCAGAATTGGAGACTGTTATAAACACCTATTAGAATAACTTCATAAAACTGAGAAAACACTATTCTAAAACCCTGCAACTAAAACACGCTAAAACCCTTCAACTAAAACATGCACTAGAAAAGAGCTATCATATTAATGTTAAAAGAAAATGCTATGTGATTTTCTGAAGTCACGAGATTGAAAGAATATTGCTCTGCTTATTAAAGTCAAGTATTTCTACCAAATGAAATAAATTTTATTGACTACAGTAAATACTAGAGAAGACAACATGGCTCTTTAATCATGCACTTACAATTCCTTCTTTGTAGAACCACACATTTGTACAGGAGTTTCATGGTTTATTCTCCGATAAGATGAAATAGCTTTAATATCGTTGTTATTCTAATAAACCACGTCTTAGTTTTAAAGAAACATCAAACTTTCCTAGTTCTTGATTGTTTCTCTGATAAAAGGAAATATCCCTTAGAGTATACATCTGCTCCATTATGAAGCTATGTTCATTTTTCTATTAATAATGGATACGCATGAGTCCAATTATTTAGAAGGAAAAGATTTTGAAAACACATCCTTACACCCTCTGATTTATTAACTACTGTAATATGCTAACACCATAATGCAAGTAACAACTCACAGCAGCATCCTAATAAAAGGATACAGTTAAAAGAAAAATCTACACTGTGGCCTTCGTAGAGCTCCCACCAAAAGTATCTCAAACAAGGAAAACCTATTGGAAGCTGGGCTGCCTGGCAACCAGAAGCTGGTTGCTAAGCTGCACTCCTTTAACATGCCATCATGAATGCTAGCACAGTGAAAGAATAATTTGGTATGAACAAAAGCCTATAAAAGACACTGGGACTTAAGTGCGTCTGGTTTACCCTCTGAGAACAATGCAGCTGCCAAACCAATCTGGAAGCTCCGACATCATTGTTCTGTAAACCTCACAATCTGCTCTGACTGCAGGAAGTGCATTTAATGGGCAACATTTCTGATCTCCCCTGAAAAGTTTGGGTTTTGCATAAGTGCTGTTGTGAGATAATTCTCCAAGATAATGACTTGCTGACCAAAGGCCTGAGTTGAATTAGGAAATATTTTAATATGGTGTGACTCTTTGAAGGTCTGATACACAAGATGAATACTTCTGAAAAATACAACCAGTAAGGAACAGTAGAATGAAGTGTTCTGTTTAAACGATAAGTAAAATTTCCATTTTTCAAAGAAATAAGACCAAATACTGTAATGTTTTTAAGTGGAAAATTAACCACAGGAAAAAAGTATTTAATCTGTTTCAACATCAAGCTAATATTTTATGATATTAATGGTACTACCTAAATCTACTATATACTTACTACATAACTGTAAAATAAGGAGAAAATTAAATTAACATTTGGTTACTTTTATAATATTAAATTCCAAGACTATTTTGTATCCAAATATAGCTACTGAATATCAGATACTTTTAACTTGCAATAATTCATGTAATTTATACATAAAAATTTAATAAAATTTTATAATTAAGCTGATATTTAATAAGAATAAATGTTAAGTTGGCTTATTTTTAACAATTAACATTCAATTTTCTTAGGGAGCATTGTTTTCATTTTAAAATATTCTGGTTGAACTCCTTCATGCTGACAGGCCTGTTGCTATTGGTTTGCTCAGATAAAGTTACCTGTCTAATGCCATCTTGTACTGAACAAGCAGTTAAATGACTTTTCAGTATCCACAAAGCCAAGAACTAAATATTGTAAGAAATAGAGAAAAATGAGTTCACTCTCTAGGCAGGCAAGTGTGTGTGTGTGTGTGTGTGTGTGTGTATATATATATACACACACACACATATACACACATATATAGGTATACATATATACACACATATATATATACACACACATATATATACACATATATATATACACATACACATACATACACACATACACACATATATGGCAGGTATTTTTATGTATATATACATATATATACATAGATATATACAATGAATATACCTCATATATGTATTTATCACATAAATTTGAAATACCCAAATTTACATTGACCCAAATGCGACAGATTTCATTCTTTTAGTTTTTGGTTTTTTCTCAGTACCAGGGATCAAAAAATTAGGACCTTAAGCTTGCCAGGCAGGCATAGCACCACTGAGCTACATCCCTGGCCTGAAGATTTAGTTTTTAAAACTTTTATCTCTAGAATGCTTGCTTATCAACTTGTCCTAATTTTCAGTGCACTTAAATATAATCTAGAATTTGGCAGTATCTTAAACAACTCATTCAATAAAAAATTACATGCTAGTCTAAAATTTTTTAGACTGAAATATTTTAATAAGCCATAGTGTTAATGTAACTGAATGCATAAGTCAATTATTATAAGAAACTTTAGCATATGATCTTTATTTTTCTTTAGTCCCTTACAGATAACCAACTTCCAGCACTCTAGAGTCTGAGGCAGAAGGATTGCCATGAGTTTGAGGCAATAGTTGAGTTTAAGGCCAGCTTGACCTGCATAGTGAGAACCTGTCTCAAACAAACAAACAAACAAACAATATAAATTTGAAAAAGAAAAAAACCACTTCAGCAGCATCACAAAATGTGTTATTATATGTAAGGTACAAAATTCTTCTAGTTTCTAAATAGTCTGTGGCTTAGACTTTCCAGTTTTGAATTTACTCAAATGCATACTGAAATACATCACCTTTGTCAAATCACTATTAACCAATAAAGGTAAGTATCCTCACTTCACAAAGAAGCAGCATAGTCAAAGTTTACAGGAAAAGTAGGTCAGTTTATACTTTCATAGATATCATAAAGCTCTAAGAAGTATGGCCTTTTACTCTTTGTAGGAGGGATCCTTCACATTTGACTTTACATATTATATTCTTGAATAAAAAATGTATTGGGTAAAAAAACAATAGCATAAACAGATTTTAACAATTTTAAATCATGAATTCCCTCCAGAAGCACTGGAAACTCAATGTTTCTTATTAAAAGCTATCTAACAATTACAGCATTTGTTGAAAAGAACTAAATTATAATGCTAATTCTGTAAATGATAATGAAGGGTAACCAATTCTTTTAAATACTCAAAAAACTTTGTAATAGTGAATGCAAACCTAAGATACAGGGGCAATGTACTAGAAACATATTGAACAGGCTGAAATGCCTTCATTTAATGAGTTTTTCTCAAAGTTCTCAGACAATTCTTCTCTCAAAGTAGGTAGAAAAGATTTTTAAAAATATTTCAATGAGACTATTCATCAGGTATATTAGTCCATAAACTTTTAAAATCACTTTGTTTATAATATAAAGCTATAAAATACAATTACCATAAAGTGGGTTCTGGTTGTTATCCAAATAGTAGTACTATGAGGACAATGAAAATAAAATAATGAATATGTAATAAATACCTACTGCTGTAGTCTCTGTGTATTTAATTACCATTGTATTTGAGTAAGTGCTGTTGTCTGCATCCCCCTGGCTAACAAAGGAAGGATGTCCCTTTGAACAGATTGGTTAATGCTCTAGGGCAACAGATGTCTACTGGAACTGCAGGAGACCAGCAACTGGTGGCCTGCCCATCTTCTGAAAACTTTCAATAGACTTATGCATCTGCTCATACAATAGGGCATGTGGTAGAAACAAAACCTCTTTTTAACCCTTTATGCTCTTCTTTCTCTCCCGACTGATAGATGAAAGTCTTTGTCTTCTCTTCCCTTTCCTATTACAGAACCCTTGAAAGCAATAGTTCTTGAAATGACACTTTCAATCTAATATCTGAAATTCATGGAAGGAAAAACAAAAGTAGGAGAAGAAATTAGAAACTACATAAATACTGGTGCCACTGACAAAGCAACTGGATGCTTCCTCATCATGTGTAAAAATAGCTGTTTGAAACTTCTACCCTTATCAGTCTTTACACTAGACATTTTTTCCTTTTTAAGACAGGTCTAGGTATGTAGTTTAGGCAGGCTTTGTACTCATTATGTAGCTGGTGTCAAACTCATAGTGATTCTCCTGCCTCAGCCTCCGAGGAGCTGGGATTAAAGATGCGTGCCACCATGCCCAACATCAAGCTATGCTTTTAGTATAGTGGAAAAAAATAGATCATTTTACAGTGCCTAAGATATGACAGTGACATCTTAAGAAACATGAACTTGACAAGATAAAATTTAAGCAAGATATCAGAACTTCGTTATATATTTTTAAGCTCCAAATAATTGTATGCCATACCTAATGCTTCACAAACATTCACGAAGCTGTAAGTAATCATTTGCAAAATCCTAAAATATAAAAAGTACAAAAATATGCTTCACAGATATTTTACAGAAAGAATTGAATTGCTCATATATTGGCACTATTTAGTAACTTGTAGGCTTTCAGTCTTTTTTAGTTTAAATTAATACTCTAGGCAAAGTTTAACTTTCCAGGCATTAAGCACAGATACTCACGTTAGCTGGAAAATACAAAGACATTGGTTTCTGTAGCAGCTTCAGCAGTAACTTCTTAACACAATTTAGCTGCAGACTTCCAGGCAGGCAAGAAGAACAATGAATGGTTGAACAGATGGAATGGCAAAGTCTTTGCTTAACCTATTACCGAATGGAATGACTGGCCAATCATCAGCGAGGAAGCTCACAATTAGTTGGCCAGGCAGATGCAAGACAACCTCAGCACCCTGCATCAGGTTCGGAGGTTTCTAAGATAAGCAAGTTGATGTCATTCTCGGGCCTGCCCCGGGCTGTAAGTGTATTAACGAGGGGTGTGCAGCAACAATAGGCCATACAAAGCTGACTAGTAGGCAGCTGCTCCAAGAGAGTGGAGTCATTAGGGAGCAGGCTGCCAACAAGAAACACCTGGCTTGGGCAGACTTCAGCTTTTCCTCTTGTTTTTAATGCATGAAACAAAGAAACCAATTATATTTTAAAGTAGTAAAAGTTGCATGTTTCCAAGAAGTTGAGGCTGTACACTAGTCCATTAGCTTTTCCTTTTTATTTCAGAAATAAAGTGGGATATATCTAAGTAGCAATTAACTACTGCTATACATGAGTTACTGCTGGAGTGAGACAGAAGGCGATAGCAAACTTATTTCCATGGCAATAGTGGGAAATTTGTGTTTTTAAGTATTTGTTGATAAGGTTCAAGACAATAAAACTAAAAAGGAATTTAAAAATTGCAAAGGTAAGAGATTTATGAGCTTATAAATATAATTTTAAAAAGTAAATTCATCACAAGTGTAAAATAAAACAAATCTTTAGTCCAACCTTGTACCAGAGAGCGAGCCATATAAACTGCTTTAAACACAACTATTTAAATTCAATCTAAAATCATCAGAACAGCCCATCTTTATATCAAGTAGCAGTATAAAATTCTTTTATTATGAACACCAGCAGTTAGCCATATAATGAAATAACAGAAAAATCTTACATCAAGTTTTAATGTATAATATTATACTGCTAAAAGTATTTAAATTTCATAAAGTTTCTAAGCTATACTACTCAAATCTCAATTCAGAATAAATACTAAAAACACTGATTTTTTTTGAAGGGTAAAATATATAAAAATAAGTTCCCTCAGTGAGGCAACTTGTTATCCCTGATCCATTCTGTTTCAGATTATAGCTTTGATAATATTGTGGACCACTGGCTTTTGAGAGCTGTGTAAGTTCTATCTTGAGTGGCTTCTGATTGTGTGGAAAAATCAATCAAAATATAAACACCACCAGGCACTGTGATGACATTTCCCTACTAGAGAAAAAGGAAATCTTTAGCTGCCCTGCCATTTATTTATGTGACTCAGAACACATACAACACATGAGCCTCCCCTTTTCATTCGGTGCAAATTAAAATAATGAAGGCAAAAATAAGAATGAAGATATATCACATACAGATACAAATTCTCAATGATGAATATAAATAATCATAACATACATTTAAAATGTATTAAAACTCCATTTAAAAAATAAAAAAAATAATGAGGATGAAGAGTTACTCTGCATACCAGGCTGACTTCCGCAGAGCTTAAACTTTTTCACTATATAATCATGAACTCTAAAGATATAAAACTGAAACATCTCAAACAATCTGAATCAATTTCTTTTTCACATACAAATATAGAAGTCACTCACAATTAGGATCATTTGTGAATACCCGGGGAAAAAAAATTAACATTGTTTTTATACTCCTAGATATGTTCTTTTTGTTCCCACTCAAACACAATTCATTTCATTCCTATTTACAAAATATGAGGGAGATTTATTCTATATGATTAAAAATTTTTAATTATCTTCCCCCCAAAATCCTTATGCTTACTAAGAAACTAAAATCTAGTGCTATTTCCAGAAAAAAGTAAAATATAAAATATATATAATATTGTAGGTCACCATTTGTCTATAGATATTTTTCTTCAAAAGAGCTTGAAGTATGCCATTCCCAAGAATGCTGAGAAAAAAAAAATCTGTGAAAATATATTTATTTATATATAATTTCTAGGTTCAGAATATTAAGCTTATTTCTAAAGCAAGAATGACTGTTTTTTGGTGTGTCACCAGGGATCGAACCTGGGCCCTTGTGCTTCCAAGGTGCACGGTACCACTTGAGCTAAAACCTAGGCCCAAGAATGACTCTTTCTGCAATGCCTTGCAGTAATATCATTGAATAACTAAAGCTGTGATCTAAATTTATAAGCTCATTAAAAATCAACATAAAGTATCTCTGGAATTTTGGTGTATTGCAAATTACAATGTGAAATCAGACAGAATTCAAATTCCCTTTTGGGGGCAAGCATATGAAAATCATAGAAATCAAGTTTTAATCTTTCCTTCATTCTTTCTATTCTTTGGTGTTGGCAGTTTTTTTTTTTGTTTTTTTTTTTCCAATCTTATGAGTAAAAAGGAACGAGGTCACTGCTATGGCTACTAATTCTTTTGGGGACACTAGTTTGATTACATAAGATAAAAATGAGAAACAGCATACAAAGTAGTTACAGCTAAAACATGATAAAACTAGAACACTGACCGGAAAGTCAGTATTTATGAACTCACATTAAAATGTTTTCTTTTGTTTGTAAAAAGGAGACTATTTAGTGCGAACAGAGAGCCTCTCTCTTCCACTGGCTCCCTTCCCGTCTTTACCCCTTGCTACTATAGTTACTACTTTACAGCTTTAATCCAGGAGGAGGAGGAATCTCCTCACCCTGCCAGGTGAACACAAAGGAGGAGAGAAAACTACCCAAGAGCTCAGCAGGAAGCCTAATCTATAGCACTGGATTAAGCTTTTTCTGCAAAGAGCAAATAAAGGCAGTGATCTGAAAAAGCTAACCAGAGCCTGCTGTGGTATTTAGACCATCTCAGTTGCTAGTACTGTATAATGTTAAGCGTATTAAAACGTCTGTAGGTGAAGGACTGCCCTGGTCTAGCTTGAGTCACATGGCTCTGCCTGGCTCCCACTGCCGGGCGAATACAAACAGCTGTACTGAGGAGCTGTTTGGGTCAGTGCAGTAAATGACTGGACACACTGCACACTGACGGCAAAAGACAGGAAGAGGGGGGGGGGAGAAGAGGAAAAGCACCGGGGGCAGAAGAAAACAGGAAGGAAAAGGGAAATATGTAGTCGTAGGAGTTTACTGAAATTTGTTGATGTACAGGGGGTCTAATATTTGAAGTGTGGGCCTTGGACTTTTTCTAAGGCATGAACACGACGCAACTGAGCTTGGAGGCTGGAGCTCGGAATCGGTTCCCTTGGCCAGTGCTCACTCTGGATTTTCTACAACTTCTCTTTTGAAGAGTATGTACTTATTACCTTTTAATGTATAATCTTTTTCCATTCTAACACACCACCATAGAGAAGAGGTAATTATATCAGGTTTTCCCAATTGCCACCCCAAAGATTGAAAGGTTAAAATTTTAACCAAAACTGTTACTTCTGTAAGTTAAAAAACATGAACCAATCAACCAACCAACCAACCCAAAAAGCTAATTTGTATGTGTAGTGTAAAAGCATGAAGCAAAATCAACTGCATTCTATCTCTAATATCTTATGTCATATTTAGGAGGTCAGAGAGGTTATGAGATCTTTCATATGAATGCTATGAAAATATTAATAACTAAATCACAAAACAATGCTAAGAATATTGCCTATCTGAATTAAAAACAAACCGCTGTAAAAATAATGAGATTATAACAAAAAGGATGGAAACAAAGTTTA